>BMAO01031782.1:0-39435 GCA_019973975.1 Trichonephila clavata
AATCACGCTTCCTTACTCGGTGAAAGTTGGTTGAAATAAATATTTTTTCCCCTGAAGAATCCCCAAGGAATTACTAGAGCCGCGAATAGATCCGTCACACAAGGTGACAAGATTAAGTAAAAAACTTATGAAAGCCTACAAAATGAGGTAGAGTGCAGCAAAGGAATAAAACTCAAAATTCGTTTTTGATGTCATAGCAAAATGGCGAGAGATATCATTCAATGATAGAACGAGAAGCTGAAAATCATCTTTTACGAATTATTTTAATGACTTTCCGATTCAACATTTCACTTCTTTCGCATATACTGATTTCATGATCCATGCATGATTTAGTTGTTTATATGCACTGACGGGGGGAAAAATATCCCAACACCAAGAAAAAGTTATTGTAGAGTAATGAAAGTTCCGCAATGCAATAGTCTAGTTAACATGTTTAATTGGTTTAATTTTCAAGATCACAAGTTCAAGAAAATGCATTTCAAATGTGAAATGCTGTTACATTAATAGCCGATGTAACCTCCAGAATTTTGAATGCAAATGTGCATGCATTGTGTCATACAGGTGCCGAATGCCACTTTGTGGTATAAATTTCCATGTTTGTTGTACTTGTGTCAATTCTGGGATGGTCAGTGCTGGCTATGGATAATGCAGGAGTTGTGGTCCAATGATATCCCATACGTGCTCAATTGGAGACACATCTGGTGTTCTTGCAGGCCAAGGTAATATGTCAACACTCTGTATAACACATTTCGTTACTACAGTGGTGTGAGGGCGAGTGTTATCCTGTTGGAAAACTTACCCTTGAATGCTGTTCATGAATGCCAGTACTACATGAATTACCAGATTGAGGTACAAATTTGCAGTCAATGTGTTTAGGATAATCACGAGAATGTACCTGCTGTCATAGGAAATTGCTCCCCAGATCATGACTACAGGTGCAGGTCCAGTATGTATATGCCGCAGACAGTTTGGTCACAGGCATTCCCCTGGCCTCCTTCTGACCAACACACGGCCATCACTGCCACCAAAGCAGAACCTGCTTTCATCAGAAAACACAACAGATCTTCACTCTGTCCTCTAATGACCTCTGGCTTGATACCACTGGCGTCGCAAACGGCAATAGCTTGGAGTAGGTGGAGTACACGCTCCAGAGTCCAGGGTCCTTGAAGTAACCGAATTCTAACAGTTCGTTGTGTCACTGTGGTACCAACTGCAGCTCGAATATCTACATCAGACGCAGTACGATGTGCTACAGCCGAATACAGCAGTCCTGCCCCTCAGTAGTGCCACGTGGTCACCCGGATCCCGGTCTTCTTAAGGCAGTACCATCCCTTGACCACTGCTCCCAACAATCATGTACAGTGGATACATTCCGTCCAAGTCTTTACGCAATATCGCGGGAAGAAAATCCACCTTCTCGTAGCCCTATTACACGACCTTGTTCAAACTCGGTGAACTGTTGATAATAACTTCTTCGTCTTCTTAAAGGCATTCTTGGCTAACATCCACTCAATACTTCAAATTTCACAAGCAAATAACGCTCATAATAACGCATCACAAAACGCTATTAAAGCAAGCCTGATTAGCAAGTCCTGAGTGCCACACTAAAGCGTGAAATTTGAATCGATGTCGTCTTTCAGATGTATAAACACGCCTATCCAATTTCGTTTATCTAACACGTCTTTTTGATGTGATTTTTTTACCCGTCAGCCTGTTTGCAGAGGTTTTTCCAATAGACCTTATACTTTTGAGGATGGTATCCGAGCTGGCACCCTACTTTCATAACTTCCACACTACGCCAGCGGGAGGACTGAGCCACGACAGATTTAAAGCGCGTCAACCTTTTTCACGGTGGGTCTTCAGGGGCATCAGGTCTCTAGTCCGCGACTCGAGAACACCGTTCACAAGTCCGTGATCTTGATCATTAGACAAATGAGAGAGCCTCGCACTCAGACATTACACCATCATTTACACGCAATAATCCTGAATCTATTTTTTGGCGCATCCACAATTATCGCTGTGCGTAACTCCTAAAGTGAGCATACCCTACTCTAGAGGCCACTGGCATAGAGAAAGTGACGTAAGCTTCGTGATCAGCGAATCGTGAACTTGGATTCTACTTGACATAAGAAAAAAAAGGAAGGTACAGTAGAACCTCATTTATCCGAACGTTTATTATCTGGAGCGTCAAATATCCGAGCCAAAGTCCGGATACGCATTCGAACAGTGCAAAGCTGAACAGTTGCTTCGTGTGAGGCCAAAAGTGACGGGAAAACCCAAGGTGAGGGATATTTGGGGAATTTCAGCTGTGTGATTTGGTAAACGACTGCGTGAAATATTAGGTCAGTTTGTTTCCAAGTGAGGGGTGTATGCGTGCTCTTTTGTTAAGCTTTGTTAATGTAGAAACCTGGATGGCATGCGATGCAGAAGACTGCGGATTTCAAATGCTAAATGATGACGAGATTGTGACTTCCGTGCAAGAAGAATCCAATCCTGTCGACGATGAAACGCATGCAGACAACAATAACGAAAGTAGAAAATTTTGACACGTTTCTGCGTTAGAGACAGCTATGGAGTGGTACGAATAACAATCAGAGTGCTGTCCTACTCAACTACTGCTTCTGAAGAGAATCAGAGACCTTGCATTGAAAAAAAAGGTTTGAATGGTACAGCGAAAATTAAGTGATTATTTTCCCATATCAAGGTAAATTTACGACATTTTGAACCTATCTTGCTTTTTCTTTAAGCACGTTTCTTGCATGTGATGATTTTCCATATTTGTGTCCAGTATCTTATACTGCATGGACGCATCCGGTTTTTCGGTTATCCGAACAATCGCGTATCCCAACGGTGTCCGGTCCTAATTGATTCGGATAAACGACGTTTTACTGTATATCCAACCCAAATTTGAGAAATAACGGTAAATAAGTTTTCAAATTTTCTTTTTTAAGATGTGTTTTGTTGTTGTCGACGTGCGTTTCATCCTGGGATACATACGAGAGATAGATGAATACAATACGATCAGAAAAGAATATAGACTTTATTACAAACGGTGATCCCAGCATAGAACAGAAGGGATGCTCCATTCGAGACGGGAATCCATTTCAGACGAAAGCTTTTCCCGATTCATGCCTCATTCGGAATTTGAACCCACTCGATCACAAGCCAAGTATTATAACCATCATACCGACTGGGCGGCAAAATGGGCTTTGTTTTTTTGCATATGCGACCATTTCTGCTAAAATGTGAATTTTTTTTTTTAAAATCCTGCATGTTTGGAGGAAGAAAAACCGTCTTAATTAATATAGTATGCCGGCAATTAATAAAAGTAACCGAGAATATTAGGGCCCACAGCAAATTTGGGTCTTGCCTTTAATATTTTATAAATTTGTTAAATTCGTTCTTGACTTAAGTCAGGCTTTGGGACCCAGAAAAACTTGCCCCCCTCCGCGTGCGGACCGCGGTAGCCAAGTGGTCAAGGTATCGGATCATGGCAGGCACGTCATAAGTTCGATCCCAGTACAACTAAGGACTCACCGTATAGGGGAGCGATGCACGTTAAATCTGTCCAGAGCTCAAATGTCCTCCCATTGGGGTGGTGTGGTAGTTAGGAGAGACGGGAGCCAGCTCAGGTGTCGTCCTCGTCACTTGACCATGGTTCAAAGTTACGATGTCCGTCGCCAAAAGCCTTCGTGTTGCTGAACAGTGCGACGTTAATATTCTTTCATTCACTGACTCACCCTCCGCGCGCTGGGGTCGCAGGGATGTACGTTACGCCACTACCAATTATTAAAAATATACCTATTTGCTTTCATATATAAATTTTAAAATACCGAAAAAAATAAATAAGTACTCAACTTGTTTACCGTATTAGCATTTAATATTTTTCAAAACTTACTGTTTTAGTCTTTATTGTGTTTTATAAAAGAAATTTTAATTTCTCTCCCTAAATATTGACCTTTTTTTTCTAAAAAAGTCTGCCCATCATTACTAAAAGCCGCCAAAAGGCCTGCCTAGATTGTGAAAATTGGAGTTGAATCAATTCTCAGCTATTTCTTCACTTGACCGAAGCGTGGAATCACGAATTTAAATCGCTACACCTTCACCTATTATATATATATATATATATATATATAAACCAGCAGTGATCAAAAATGTTTTCAAACATGGTGGTGAAGGCTGGCGAGGACGATAATGGTAATTCAATTTCAACATTAATGGGGAGACTTTAGGAGATCAATCCAGAAACGATAAATTATTTTATTCAAGTCTGGACATGATTATAAAATGCATAGAAGAATTAAAGGTATGATATTCAAAACGAAAGAAATCAATTTTTCCGATAATGTTCTTCGAAAGCTTTTATTTTTAATTATTACGTAAAAATTGTTTTCAAAAAAATTTAATTATAGAACGTGTTATTTTGTTTAAAATTGTTTTCTTTTATCGATTGCATAAAAATATTGTTTATTACAATAAAAATATAATTTTTTATTCACTTATATAAGAAAAAATTGTTTTTTAAACATTCACGCGTTTTTTTAAAAAACGATGTTAGATTTAATTTTAGAACAACTGTTGGGGAAAAAATGATCAATACAATGTATTACTTAAAAAATAAAAAAAAGGTCAGAATATTAAAAAATGTGAAAAATCAAAATGAAAATAATCGAATTAAAATGCTGCATCTGTCATAAAAATTCTTCCCAAACGTCAGTTTGAAAACAATTTAAACATAATAAAACATTTTCACAGTGCATTTTTTTATAAACAGAATGCACACGTGGTTTAATCATAACATTACATTGATCAGATTTAAAAGAAAAATTCTGTTTTTTATCTAATATTCCTGTTTACATTTATTGAATTGTTTAAATTACCTCAACTTTTCATTCATATTGCTTTAAGAATACAGGGAAACCTGTTTTTGTGCGGTAGATAGGGACCGAATAAAAGAAACCGCACACAAAAAATATTCGGAAATTTTATAAACGCTTGCATATAACGAAGTTCTACGAAAAACTTCCGAATTTTTTTTTTTGATGCGGCGGAGAGGGACCGCATGAAAAAGGCGCACTTAGAAAATACGTCTTTTCGAAATGATAAGAGAATACTTCCAAACAAAACAAATAATTTAATTACACACAGATACATTTTTAAAACATTTGATTTCTCATTGTATACATGGAGAAATTTTCAAAATGCGCATTACATAATTCAGTGCTACTCGCCGTTATCCAAAGCGCACATCTTGTGCTGAATGAGTTCAAAATCGCTTTCGTCACTTGAAGATACAATTTCGATTCATTTATTGTTTTAGCAGCATACTGTAAGTGATAAGTTTTTGTAACGACTTGCAGTTGGTCAGTTGCTTGTTAATTTCCCGACAGCCAGATATGGAGGGTTGAAGCTCTTTTTTGGAATTTCTAACTCCTTTCGAAATGGGTATCTATTTAACCTCTTAACTGTTACATATATTTCAGAAAAATGGACTGAAAATGAAAAACTTTTTTGACTGTTTAATTTTGTTCTTTATATTATTATAAAAATTAGAAAATGGTTTTTTATTACAGAAATAAAATTTTAAATGTTAACTACCATATTTATAATTTTTACATACATGTATGTATAGAAACACATAGAAAAGTAATGGATTAGACACACATTTAACTAGGGAATATGAAACAAAATTTTGAAGCTAAATATAATATAACCCGTATAATATTGTATAAAAACACAACACAATATGATTTTCAATTCATAAATTTTACAAATTTTTGTACAGTATGGTATATTTCAAAACACGGTACTACACACAAGCCCATATCGCACTCTGTGCAATAAACTCGTGTCTCACGTCTTATCCTCTTTCCTTTTTCATCGGTTTTACGACAGCATATCAAACACTGTCTGCTTGGAGTCGATTTTTTCCCCGTGGGTAGAAAGTGTCAAATTGTGAGGCGCTTACACTAGGACGCCCTCCCTCGACTGAAGCTGTAATTTGTAAAAATCATTAATGCAATCTATTAGGAAAATAGTGAATTAAGTATCCTAAAGTAGAAAGGAACTCAGCTAGGGCTGCACAAAATAGAAACGTTAATTTTACTCCTGCCCGAACTGAGTTCGGGCATCACAAATTCTGCGCGTATTAGTTGCCTGAAAAGGATTTAGGCGACAGTGGCAAGGGGTTAAAGAAAATGTTTTTTCAATTTGCTGGAATGAGAGTTTAAATAAAATTAACATAGCTATTGACGACGAACCTGGTAATTTTGAGCCTCAGTCAAATAACACATGAGCGGGCATCGCCCTTTCCCAACTACCACATCAACGGAAGGCCACTGAGCCTTGACAGAGTTAACGTACATCTGAACCTTCTACACGACAAGTTTTTAATGGCATCAGGACTGGAACCCCGTGACACTCCGGACACGAGTTTTTTACCATTACCACTAGCTACCGCGACCAGCCAATTTGTTCGAAAGCTGAGTCCCTGCTTATATTTTATTGGCTGTCATAGAATCTGGTTCTTGTGTCCGTCTCCATCCATAATCTATCAAATTATTCTTAATGTCACTATCATCAACAGTTTCGTCCTAAATCATCTCGACAAAATCATCTACAGTAGAACGTCGTTTATCCGAACGTTTATTATTCGGGGCGTCAAATATCCGAACCAGTTTTTTTTCCAACTACATGTATGAATACGTTTTCGAACAGTTCAATGCTCAACAGTTGTTTCACGTGAGGCCAAAAGTGACGGGAAAACCCCAAGGTGAGGGATGTTTGGGGAATTTCAGTTGTGTGACTTGGTAAACATCTGCGCGGAATAATAGGCCAGTTTGTTTCCAAATGAGGGAGTGTATACGTGCTCTTTTGTTGAGTTGTGAGATGCTATGGCTTCGAATTCAAAACGGAAGCGCAACGTCTGGAACACAGAGACAAAACATGAAATATTGATCCGTTTCGCTAAGGGAGAAAGTGGAGCGATGCAGAAGACTGTAAATTTCAAACACAAAATAATGGCGAGATTGTGACTTCCATGCAAGAAGAATCCGACCCTATCCACGATGAAACGGATGAAAACGAGGTCAACAACAATAACGAAAGTAACAAGAGTTTATCAAATGCTGAAGCGTTTTTTGCGTTAGAGACAGCTATGGGGAGTGGCATGGACAACAGAGTGCTGCCCTAATGAACTACTGCTGTTCAATAGAATCGGAGACCTTGCTGCGAAAAGCGAAGGTGTACAATGGTACAGCGAAAAATGATTGGTTATTTTCCACAATAAAGGTAAAATTACGACATTTTGCACCTATTTTGCTTTTTCTTCAAGCACGTTTCCCGCATGTGATGATTTTCAATATTCATAGTGTCCGGTTTCATAAACTGCATGAATCTCATTCGGCTTTCGGTTATCTGAACAATCGCGTATCCGAATAGTGTACGGTCCCAATTGAGTTCTTAATCATGCGAGTCGTCGATAAAACTCGGAATACCTACTAGCGCGTCGAACGAAAGTAATTGAACGTGCATTGTCGGGAAAATGTTTACAGCAAATGAACAGAGTCTTGAAGTGTTATTTGAGTGCACATTGATAGAAAACATTACAGTGGTGCCAATGTCGTTGAAATTCAAGTACCGCATTAAAAAAGATCGCTCATCTCCCAAATCCCAAAATCTCCCAAAAATAAAATCTCACAAAAAAGGACCGCACGAAAACAGGTTTTACTGTACTTTTACAAGACTTACAGTCGGACTCCAATTTAACGAAGTTTTCTCTTTCCCCGATTAAAATGAAAGCAAAACGAATAATAAGCCCCGGATCAACGAATTATTTCAACAGCTCGTTTTTTTATTAGTTTGCGTTGGGAAAAAATGTATTTTTTTTTTCAAATGACATCATTTTTGTGCCCAGAGCAGAAAAGATTTTTCTTGTTTGCTTCAAATTTCGACAGCCAATGGTGCAGAGTGTTTTTAGACTGAACAGTTGCAGATGAGACAGGAGTGTAACCTATCGAGTGAGTTTTGAAAATAGGAAATGAAACTCCCTTTTCATATCTCATCCCACTCCACAAAACAGGGGAATGTTTTAAGATCTTAACGATTTTGCTACGTTTGATGATGGACTGCCTACATATCTATGCAACTGAAGCTCAGGAAACTGTTAATTTATCGGAGCCACTGAATAGCGATTCTGATACAGAAATTGATAATAAAACTCTTATCAAAACTGTTACATTTTCTAATGCTTTACACTGTTTGGAAACTGTGAGGTGCAGCAGGATGTAAATGACGCATCCTGCTGCGTCTTCTCTGCATAAAGTCAATAAAAGAACTTTTTTCGAGTCAGGAACCAAAAAGATTTTCAAAGAATCAAGATATTTCAAGAACATCTCTCTATCAGCCACTATTTTAAAATTTCTAATTATCTGGCGCGTAATAATTTACTATAAGCACGAGGGTGAGTCGGAAAATAAGTTTCCTCTGTCGGCTGCTGTCAGAGTCATGTATGAAAGTCAAAACATAAAATGAGACATTAAAGATAAGACATAACTTTATTTTTTCACATAAGTACCAAGTACGGTAAAATCCTAGCACAGCACACTGCTGTATTTGGCGACAAAGGTTTTTCGCCAAATGGCGCCAAGTAAAAAACCGCAGTTTTCAAAATGGCGTCAGAGACAAAAACAAGGGGTAAAGAGGGGTTTTCAAAGTGGCGTCAAGAGACGAAAAATATCGAAAAAACGCGGTTTCTAAAACGAACAACATAGGAAACACAATAAAAAAAATAAGAAATTAAATGCAAATTTCGGGCATCTATTACAAGATTCTATCAATCCTTCATTCATACAAAAAACAATCATTACTTTCTTACTTTTTATTAAGAAAAAAAATCCATCTGTTGTGTTTTTGAGAAGAAAACGGTTTCTAAAACAGCTTCAACAAGAAAAACTGAAAAAGCGTCGCTTCTAAAAAGCTACAGTGGGAAAAAAATCCAATATGGAGCTGATGGAGCGAGATCTCCATTTCTCTCAAAAACAAATTATTTTCATATTTCGGACATCCATACCTGACGAAATATTTTCAATCGTTCACTCATTCAAAAAGCAAGTATTTCTTTCTTACATCTTTCATTCAAAAGAAAAAATATCCATTCGTCGAGTTTAAAAAAAGAAAACGTGCTTTCCATAATGGCTTCAAGAAGACAGAAAAACCGTTGCTTCTAAGATGCAATAGTGAGAAAAAACATCGTCCAAATTGAATTTATCTCAACGCATCTCCCTTTCTCTCTAACAAGCATTATTTCAGCAGTTGTTTAATTTTTTTAAAAAAAAAAGGGGGGGGGGAATTCCCTCATTCTTTCAATTTCAGCTTTCTAGAAAAACCTTGCACGTCTACAAGTTGACCGTCAGAAAAAGAAATGACCGCTGCCCAAATCAGGAAAAACTGAAAAATCCGATCCGAATAGGGTTGCTATTTCCCTAAATATTTCAGGTTTACCATATTGTAACTTTATCGCCAAAAAGTGTGCCCTGCTAGGATTCACCTTCAAGAACATTGTGACATATTTCATACTGCTTGTGATAAGCTTCAACAAACCCTCCAGGAAAATTTCAGGGCTTTGCATACGGAAGAAGCGTTTAACGGTTTGTTGAATTTCAGCATTGCTTCCAAAGCGCCTTCCAAGGAGATTCTTCTTCAAAGCCGGAAACAGATGAAAGTCACTTGGTGCGAGTTCAAGACTGTATGGCGGATGGTGTAGGTACTCCCGACCAAGAGTTGCAATATGGTTTTGAATTGCTGTCACCAAGTGTGGTCTCGCAATGTCATCCAACAACAGAACGCCAGATTGAGAAGCCCAGGTCACTTTTTCCGAGTCCATCTGCTTGATCGCGGTCGACCTCTACCCAATGGTATATCGGTGTCTTGCGCGTTACCAGCTGTTTCGTCGTTCGCCCACAGCCGTTAAACGCTTCTTCCGTATGCTAAGCTCTGAGTTTTCCTGGAGGGCTTTTTGAAGCTTATCAAGTGGTGACTAATGTGTCAATGTACTTGGTACTGATATGGAAAAATAAAGTTATGTCTTACCTTTAATGGCTCATTCTATGTTTTGACTTTCATTCACAACTCTGAATACAGTCGACAGGGGAAACTTATTTTTCGAATCACCCTCGTATTTTTGGCAATTGAATAAAAAAGTGTAAAATTCCTAACTATGGATATTTTTTGTGCAGTTCCGTATTGTAGAATTTCCTAAAGGTTAATGCAAAAAATTTGTATATTGTTTGGACTCCGATTTAACGAACAAAATGTTCGATCCCAATGAATTCGTTAAATCGGGATCCGACTGCTTTTTTAAAATTCTGCTACTACGGTATAACTGAGGGGTATAGAATTATCAAATGCAAAAAATATTTTTTCAAACAATTTCTTAGAGCGAATACTCACAGTAACAATTATTAAACTACAAATTAAAACTATTTCAAACTGCGTTGTCATTAGGGATATTGTATAATTTAATTTAAGAGCGATCAACAAAATCATAAATTATTATTTTAAAAGGTGTTACAGCATTTTTTTTTTAATTCCCACAGTTCTGCTTCATTAAGCCTCTCAAGGTTCTTAATTCATTTATTATCTGTCATTTAATTATATGAAAAGTCGACAAAAAATGGTGACCTTAATGATCCTCGCGATTTTTATCGCAGTTGGATAAAATCGATTGGACTGTCAAAAGGAACTAAGTTATGATGTTTATGGGGGCTAATTATTGAATTTAAGTAACACATAGTCAATTAAATTCAAAAATAGAATTTTTTCACTAAGAAATGCGATTTTTCAGACTTTTTATGCTTCAAATAATAATAGCCTTGAAGGAAAAGTAACCTGGAATTAGTAATACACCAAATTTCATTCCAATTTTATCGTTAGTTTCAGAGATATTTCGGAAAATAGTTAGGAAAATTAGATTATTTAGCGAAAATCATTTATATTTACAAAATATACGTCATTTTCGTTCTTTCTTTCAGATATGCATGTACAATTTTCTAACAGTTTCTTCTATATAATTAATTTTTATTTTTGCTTAATATAACATCAGATATTTTTAAGTCAATATGATTAATTTAAAACAAAACGAATCCCTCGTATAATTTTATTCCCTGTTTACAAGGAACTGAGTTGTACAACCACGCGTTATTAACGTTAAAAGAGGTTTCTGACCACAAATACTACACTGCTGGCCACCGTAAATGCAACACCAAGAAAGACAAGAGATAGCACAAAATTTATTTTGTAAATAACATGTTGACTTCTGTGAAATGTGGTTCCTGCTAGAATCAGTAGCCAGAGTAGCCGCCATTGTGGAGATCACCGCTGCCACACACCTCGGCATTGATTCAAAGAGACTTTGGATGTGTTCTTGGGGTACAGCAGACCAAGCAGCTTCCACACGTTGCCAAAGTTGATCTGGTGTGGCAGCAGGGGTGTAATCTGGGTCAATCGTTGAGCAACCATGGACCGCATGTTTTCTATCGGCGAAAGATCCGGAGAGCGAGCCGGCCAGGGAAGCAATTCAATCTGGTGACTGACGAAGAACCTTTGGACAATGCGTGCCACGTGTCGTCGCGCTTTATCCTGTTGAAATATGGCTGTGGCCAAGCCCTGAAGGTAAGGAAGGACAACTGGCTCCAACACCTCGGAGATGTAGAGCTGGCTGTTTAAAGTACCGGCAATGCGTACTAGAGAAGTGCAAGAGTGATATCCAATACCGCCCCATACCATAATACCCGGTGCAGGATCAGTGTGGTGGTGCATAACACAGTTGTTCAGCATCTTCTCTCCACGGTGTCTCCAGACTCGAATCCGACCATCGTGGATTTGCAGAGAGATGCATGAGTCGTCAGTAAAGACAACTTCATTACATTCTGCCACCCACATCCTTCTTTCATTGCACCATTGGCGGCGGAGACTTCTGTGGTTTTGCGTCAAGGGTAGACCAAGCAATGGACGTCTTGCGGACAGACCACTCTGCTGTAAACGGCGTCTAATGGTACGCGCAGACACTGAATGATGCGTTACAGACTCAATGTGCTGTGCTATGGTTCGGGATGTGACTGAGCGATCCGTCACTGCCATGCGCACATTTTGTCTGTCCTCACGTGAAGTGGCGCACTGAGGTGGATGCGATCGACCACGTCAGCCCGTCGTACTCTCCTGCATCCAACGGTAACATTTCCGCATTACAGTTGTTTGGTTTCGTCCAACACGACTACCGATTTTCCTGAAAGATAATCCACAATCTCGGTAGGCCAATATCCTTCCTCTGTCGAACTCGGATACTTGATCAAAAGCTAATCGCTGTTTTCTACGAGACATAACTGATCGTTTTTTGAAAAAACCACAAGAAAAACACAATTGCCGAACGGGTATTTTTTTTATCAATACGCCGCAAAAGATTTCCTCTCCCCCATAGGAGTCGATTTCCGTAAAATCCTTTCTTTGCGAATAGCGAATATCCATTCAACAAAAGTAACATGCATACTAAATTTCATTACGGTAAGTAGTAGTTCGATAGCGAATTTTTTTTTTATAAATAAGTTCCATCAACTCCTAGCTCCCCTTCCCCACCCCAATAGGAGTCAATTTCCATAAAATCCGTTCTTAACGAATCTATATTCACCCCCCCCCCTCCCGTAAAAAAAATGCCAACAAAACTTCAAGTCCGTACGTCTAAAAGCTCAAAAACAGTAAGATTTATCTGTAATGCTCTTTAAGCCCTCTCAGCGACCTTTCGGGTTGATTCTCATACTCCTTGAAAGGAAAAGGTCTACCAAATTTCTAGCATGTAGGTCTAATAGTTCAAAAACGGGAATATTCATATATATAACGCCTCTTAAGCCCTCACTACACCTCTTGGGGTTCAATTTTTGTAAAATCCCTTGAGTCGCTGACCTATAATCCTTGAAAGGAACATGCCCACCAAATTTCAAGTTTGTAGGTCTAATAGTTCAAAAACGGTAATATTTATATCTAACGCCCCTTAAGCCCACGCAATGCCCCTTAGGGATCAATTTTACAAACTCGGAAACCTTCGCAGGCATGCGTCCAACCATTTCAATAAGTTTCATCGCAATCGGATGAATAGTTTTGGAAGGCATAAGACACAAACACACATTCATTTATTTTTATTTACAGTAGAACGTCGTTTATCCGAATGAATTGGGACCGGACACCGTTCGGATATGCGATTGTTCGGATAACCAAAAACCGAATGCGATCCATGCAGTATATGACACCGGACACTACACGATTAAATCATCACATGCCGGAAACATGCTAGAAGAAAAAGCAAAAAAGGTGCAAAATGGCGCAGTTTTACTTTTATTGTGGAAACTAATCACTTATTTTTCGCTGCACACCTTCGTTTTTTCGCTGCAAGGTCTTTGGTTCTCTTGAGCAGCAGTAGTTGAGTAGGACAGCACTCTGATTGATGTTCGTACCACTCCATAGCTGTCTCTAACGCAGTAAACGCGTCAGCATTTGATGGACCTTTGCTACTTTCGTTGTTGTTGCTTCCCTTCACTATTGGCCTCACCCGAAACAACAGTTTAGCACATTGCACTGTCCGAAAGCGTATCCAGAGTTTGGTGCGGATATTTGACGCTCCGGATAATAAACGTTTGGATAAAACGACACCCTACTGTATATGGATGAGAAATCCCGTTTGACGAAGAAAGACCATATATACAAACCCGTCCACTTCTATGGGTGTTTCATGACATTGAAACATTCTTTTTACATCATTCTCATCCAAGGGCAGTAGCATTAAGCTTTCGATTGTATCGAAAAATAATCTTATAGCCCTCATCTGTTGATTTAAAAAAGACACACCTTGAATTTTCTTTTCAAAAGTATTTTCACTATTGACGGCTCTGTAGCCCCCCCCCCCCTGGAGTCGATTTCCTCAGACCCCATTTTAGTGGATCACTACTCAACAAAAGTAACATTCTTGCCGAAACTCTAATTCTGTAGGTCTAACTGTTCAAAAAAGCGGATTTTTTTTTTTTTTTTATCTATAAAGCTTCCGTAGACACTCTGGAATTTTAATTACGCAAAACCCGTTCTGAAGAATCTCTACTCTACAAAAGAAACATGTTTTCCAAATTAAGTCTGGGGGTGTAATAGCTCGAAGAGGGGTATTTTTATCTATAAACAGTCCAACCAACCCCCTTGTGAGTTCATTTCCGGAAAACTTGTTCTCAGCGGATCTCTTCATAACGAAAGTAACGTGCTTAACGAATTTCAAGTCTCAAAGAGTTTAATAGCTCAAAAATTTAAATTCTTTATTTATAACGCCCCCGTAAACCCTCTTGGAATACGATTTCCGCAAAACTTCTTCTTAGCGTGCCTACTCAACAGAAGAACCTTGTTTGCCAAATTTTAAGTCTGTAGGGGGTCTCATAATTCAAAAAGGTAATTTTTTTTCTATAATACCCTCGTAGCTCTATGCAATCCCTTCCCCCTTGTTTGCATTTGTAGTGGATCTCTATTCAGCAAAAGGAATATGACTGCCGAATTTCAAGTCTGTGAGTTCTAAAAGTTTTGGAGATCTAGTGATAAATGTTTAGCTTTTTTCTAGTATGTATAATTTTTAACAATCATTAATAAAATTAATGTATTAATTAATCAATTCACACTGAATAAATTAACAGTAATGTCAATTTTATCGAGCTGAGTTGAAGCCATTAAGGGTTTTCTGGTTTTTTTTAGCGACAGTGTAAATAACAAAATAGTATTTAATTTTGATATGATTTTTGTACAGTATGTAAGATGTCCACACACACACAGATGATAATTATATATATAATTTATTATATATAGTCACGATGTGGCTATATTTAAATATTCGGAATGATATATATAATTATCTAATTTTTACAAAGGATAATTATATAAATTCATAATTTAACTGTAGGTTTTTCAGGAAGAAATTTGCAATGTTAAAAAAGAACGTATTTAATTCATTAATTATTTCCTTGTAAAATCCTCGCCAATTTTATTCTTTTTTCGAATTTTACTCTCAGAAATGTAGAATTTACATATATTAATATCTTAATATTACTCACGACAACAAATGCAAGAAAATTCGTCACCAATCCCATTGTCTACTCTCAATTACAGTTAGAGAACTTCCTGCTATTTTCTTATTTCTTCGCGATTCCTTCTTGCACGTGGATATCGGGTGATGTTTTGAAAGACCTTGCATTGTGATTCTTCTGGTTTGGGACACGTGTTTTTATTCTATTAATGTGTAACAAACAAGTCATCCGATAATGAATCATTCGGAGTAACGCTGATTTTGATGGGGTCTTCCAGTAGAATTCGAGAAAGAACATGAGGATGCTTGAATTTTATATGAAACACATTTGATTTCAGAAGCTCAGCAATTTATGGTTTTAAAATACAAATCCTAGCCTAAATAATTATTTAACCTGTGTCCTGCCAAAACTTTGTGACTGTAATGTTGGAGGGGAGCAAAGTGTGGAGCACTTATCCTTTTTTGTTCAAAATTTAAGAAAGAAAGAAAATGCCTGAAAGGTCAAACTGCATGATCTTAAAATTTATTCGTCTTCTAATTTTTTTTCAACTTTTCAAGTAAAGTTTCGTTTATTTTATTTTGCATCTTCACTGATTTGATTTTGTAATTTTTTGTAAATTTTTCATTTATTTATTTTTGTAACTTCATTGTATTGTTTTTGTTTCGTTATTGTTTTATTTTGCAATGTATTTTTGTCTTGAAAGTTGTTTGTTATTATTTCATTACTTCGTAACTTTTGTTTTGTTATTTACTTTTTATTTTATTTATCTTATTTTGTTTTACTTAATTCTGTAATAATATATATATATATATACATATATGTGTGTGTGTGATGTGCAAATCGTTTTAAGAAAATATAAATATTTAATAAGGCAGATCATTTAAAAAATTTTATCGGATGCAGAATTAATTTTGTTTGGTTAGTTGCCTCATCTCGAAATTCATGAAGAAATAAAGTTGTTACCTGAAATCTAATCATGGAGAGGAAGTTGGATAGATAAAAATGTACAAATATCGTAAGAAACATTCAATACAACGGTAACAATACAAAACAAGAATGGGTTTCGCGAAAACCAACTCACAAGCGGCGAGTGAGGGAACAGGAATGTAACAGATTTTAATAAAATTCTCATTTTTAGCTATTAGACCTACAGGCTTGAAATTTGGCAAGCATGTTTCTTTTACTGAGTAGAGATTCACTAAGAACGAGTATTGCGGAAATCTCTCACAGTGGGGTCAAAAATAATGTTTACATATTTGGCGAGATAATATATTTATATAATAACTGATAAACGACCCTGGGAAAAGTACAGTATAATTCAAATTTATTTATTTTATTTCGCTATTTTATTTGCTGAATCGTTCTTTCCTTGGAACATAATTTGCAATTTGAAGTTATTCGTAATATTAATTAAATTTTGATTTCTTTGACCTTCTATCTCAATTGTTTTATTTTTCAATTTACTCGTGCGAAAAGAACGGATATCCCTGGAAGTATAAATACTGGTATATAAGCGTAAAAATTGTACATAAGAATCTTCGAAATTATTTTGATTTTCGAAACTCAATTTTTTTTAAACATAAAATGTTGAAAAAAGAAAAAAAATATCTTAATTTGATCTTTCATCACATCCTTTAATTTTGAAACAATTATTTTTTCATGTCCTAAGAATACTATAGACTCTGTACCGTATGAAGATCGAAACTAAAAATAAAAAAATGCTTCACAAAATCCGAAATTAGACTTTATTTTGAGCAACTGAAATTAAAAATTATATTTAATTTTAAGCATGGGTGTCTAAACTATGACCATTTGAGGGCCACATTGCAAGAAAAAAAATTTCTTGGTCTGCACATACATTTTTTCAACAAATTGAAATAAAAGTTAACTCTAATGTAGCTTTATTAAAATAAATTAACTTTTTATTATTATAATTTTTTAAAATTTGAATTAGATATGTATTGGTACATATTTATTTTAAATTTGTAAAAGTTTTATTTCACTTTGTTTGGATTTCTTAAAGATGGAAAAAATTCAATTTAATGAGATGGATGAATTTGCTTTTGTTGAACAAGCAAATCGATATCGGGTTCAATAGACGAGGTTGCAATTCTTAATGCATTTTCAAGACGTTTGTCAGTGATCTTTGTCCTATTTTTGTTTTTTGCATGCTTCATTTTTGAAAATAATTGTTCACAAATATAGGTACTGCCAAAAGCTAAAGACATTAATAAAACATGATTGTGGAAATTAGGATATTTATCACGAGGTAGGTAGTCTTTATAGAACTCCAGTAAAGAAGCATTCCCAAATTTTTCTTTCAGTTGAACATCACTTTGCAGTTTAATGAAGATAATTTATTTATTTCTGGAGGAAATGGATGTAGAAAAAATATATTGCAATACTCTTCGTTTTTTCGAAAATCTTGAAATCTATACTTTCAAACTCTTAAATTAAATCAAAAATTAATGTAGCATATTTTGCATAGTTTGTACAACTCACAGGTTTATGTGCAGCCAAAGCACTGGAATGTGTCAAATCTTTTACTTTTATTTGATAGTGCCAAAACTTCAACTTTCTTTCAAACGCTGTTATTGTTAGGAAGATATTATTAATAAATTGATTTTTCCCTTGGAGTCTCAAATTGAAATCATTCTAATGTTCTGTTAAGTCTACTAAAAAAGCTAAATCTAAAACCTAATCTTCGTTTTCAAATTCAGTCACAGGTTTCAGTTCAGTTCAGGTTTTGTGGGATATAGAGCTACAAAGGCTATTATCCCCTGAAAAAACTAAAGGATTAATAAATGTCAAAATATTTCATTTTCTGGATAAAAAATCTGAATGATAATCTATTTGACAAAGCTTCTCCAATAGTTCTTTGAAAGTAATGCTATAATGTGGATCAATTTTGAGAAAGTGCTTTAATTGATTTCGGGGATGAATATATCTATTGCAGTTTAACAAGATGTGATCCAAATCATTTAAGCAATTACAGATTCTGTAGTTTGCGTTGTCTGATAAATTAAATTTACGTAGGAGTCCAGGAGTGATGATCATTTTATTGAAGATTCGAGTGCATAGGATTTCTTCTCTTCTATTGCTTGTCCATTTAGAAATAGAGCCTATGTTTGGAATATTGCCCAAGTTTTCCTAATATTTGCTTGAACAGAAGTTATCATTTGCTTTTTTAAAACTCTCTTGGTATATTTTTTTTCTGATGTCTTCTGAGGCGATCCAGTCGATGTGAACATTAGACTCTGTGACAGATCTTGCGAGATTATCCGCCTGTTCATTCCGCAATATATTTGAATGTCCCGGAGTCCAAAGTAGAATTATCTAGTCATTATAATGCGATAAAATGTATATCTTGCTAGCTAATTTATGGATGACACTATGAGATTTGATCGAATATTTTTGAAGAGCAGAGAGGACAGAGAGACTATCAGATAAGATTAGAAGATTTTTGTTTGTAACTGACAGATCATCTAAAGCTTGGCAGATAGCCAGAGCTTCAGCTGTGAAAATAAAATTATTGGGATTGATACTGTAGGCAAAAGAGGAATTTTCCGTAATACCTGAAATTGATGTAATTTGTTTAGTTTTAGAGGCGTCGGTAGCTATTATATAGAAGCCTTGAAAATCACGATCTATTGTTTCATCAAATAAGCCCCTTAAAATCTGTATTGGTAGAGTTTTATCCTGAAATTTGTAGTTATCGACATATATTTTACATGGGAGAATTGAGAAAGATGTTATTCTGGGGATTGAGATAATTTGACCACTAACAGCATTCAAGGGATTTAATATATTTATAATATTATTTTTATCTTCTTCCATAATATTTAGATTCATAGAGTTATTGCAATATAATAGAGAAAAGGTTTGGTTTGAAATTTGAGAAAGGAAGTAGTTATTTGCTAGTCTTCGTATTTTGTCGGATAGAATTTCCTGTCCAGCCAGTTTTAAAAGTACAATGTTTGGAGTCCATTGTGGAAGTCCTAATGCAATTCGGAGGGCTTTTGTTTGAATGACATTAAAAGGTTTAAGTTGATTATCAGACCATTTATTTATTATATGGCTAAAGTATATAGAAGAAAACACTGCAAATACTATTGTTTACTATTTTGATCAGATCTGCAGCTCTTGGACCATGATGCTTGTAGGCCATAGCCTTAAGGCTATTAATTTTTTTCAATGCTTTGCTATTTAATTGATTTCTTAAAGAAACATTCTGACTCAGTTTGGAAAAGTGAACACCTAAATATTTGATTGAGGATTGCCAAGGTAGTGGATGCCCTTCCAATAAAATATTAGGAAACGTATTAATTCTTTTATTGGATAATTCAGCAATTGTACTTTTATCTGGACTAAGAGATAGCTTCCAATATGCACCATTGAGAAATCCTTTCCAGCGTATTTTGCAATTTTTTGTGAATGTACTCAAGAGAATGATGAGAGCAGTAAATAAATACATCGTCGGCGTATATTAAACATTCGGTGTCGTGTTCCAAGGTTTCAAAAAAATCATGCATGTAGATAGTATATAAAAGGGGAGAGAGGACACTACCATGGGGAAGACCTTGGGAAGATATCCTTTTTGGAGGAAAGAAATCTCCTCCATTTGATTTGGAAAAACCGTTGTGTGAGAAACTTGTGGATCCAAATAGCTGTTTTTTCTGTTATACCAATTTGCAGACATTTATAGAGAAGACCGTCGATATAAACTGAATCGCGTATGCGCTCTTTATATCTAAACTTATTCCTACAAAATATTTCTTTTGGGATTTTGCATCCGCTATTGCTTTTTGAATAATATATGTAGCACTTCTGCTATCTTTAAAAGGGACGAAACCGTAATGTTGAGGATGAAGTTTTCTTTCTGCAGTTTTTAAAAAGTAGCTTAATCTATTGGTTAGGACTCTTTCAAAGGTTTTTGAAAAGATGGAAGTCAGTGCTATTGGTCTATAAGATGAAATTTGAGATTTGTCTTTGCATTGTTTAGGAATCGGGAGGATTACTGCGTGCTTCCAAGAGTTTGGAACTATTGCATTATCAAATAGATTTTGAAAATATCTTAAAATTACTTCACAGCCACTGTGATCAAGCTTTTTAAAGAAGGATGCAGTGATATGATCAGCTCCAGGAGTAGAATTTTTAGAGAGTTTTATTGCTCTGTGAATTTCAGAAATATGAAAAGGTTTGTTAAGAATGTTATCTGCTTTGTGGAAAAAGTCCAGAGGAATTGGTTCGTGATGAGCGTTTTTAGATGCAAAAAAATCCGCAAAAATATTTGCTTGAATTTGAGGATGTGTAATGACTCTATTAATTATTTGAAAGATATTATGCTTATCTTCTATATTATTAGAGGTGGAGAGCTTCTTAAGAATATTAAAAAATATCTTTGGATTAGAAACGTTGTTACAAATATTATCCCAATATAATCTTTTGGCACTTTTAATATGAAATCTGAGTTTACTAGCATATTGCTTGTATTTGATCCATAATTGAGGAGAAATGCTTCGTATAGCTTTTTTCCTGAACTTTTTTTTTAATTTATAAAAATTATGGCAAGTACCATTCCACCAAGGAGGGAAAGATTTGTTAGAAATTTTTATTCCTTTACTATTACTATGTATAATTTTCGAAATTTTATCAGTAAGATTATCTATATTTTCTTCTGGATTGCTTAGTATAATCTCCACTTCTTCTTTCACAATCTGCTAGTTAGTTTTTGTTACAAATCTTTTACTCAGCTTTCGTAGAGAAAATTCTGTTATTACTGGACTATGATCACTATAAAAAAAACCAGCTGAAACATAAAAATTAGTATATCTAGAGAGGTTTGAGGAGCAAATTGTAAGATCGATTAGAGGATTTACCCACTGAATTTCTATAAGTAGGAACTGTTGTATTAAGAAGTATTGAATTTGATTCAGTCAACCCCAATCAACGAAAATATTACTGTATCTGGAACTGTGATCTGATCCCCACATCGGATGATGCAGGTTAAAATCGCCAAAAATGGAGAAAGGATCTGTTAAAGATTCGAGAAAGGATTTGATTTGTTTATAACATAAAAAGAAATGTCTTTAATATTTATTTTAACTACAAGTGATTCCAAGTCTTCTATTTGTGCTGACTGAATAGGAATTTGTTGGGCGGAAACATTCAGAAGAACGGCTATTATTAAACCACCTCCAGGTCTATTTTGTCTGTCATTTCTGAATATCTTTTTCCCTGGAATATAAAAACTGTCTTCATTTGATAAAAAGGTTTCTTGGAAAATTAAAATATCTGTTTGCGAAAAGGGAGGGATGTTTAACCAAATGGTTTTATTTTTAGGCTTCTACAGTTCCATTGTAAAAAATGCATGAATTTAGAAAAGGGAAAAAGGAATATTTCACCGAAATATCAAAAAGATTCCTCTCCTTTGAGGAACAAATAAAAAATAATTTATTAAAGTACTGGAGTGAAACTGGATATGTACAGAAAATTAGAACGTATATATAGAGAATTTTTTTTATCCGATTTCAGTGTTGAGTATATTCCACTTTTGCCAGAACCGCCTGAAACTGGACCCGTGGGAGGATTTAATGTGACTGAAGCTCTTTTCTTTCTTCCAGGGGGAGAGCAATGCGTCGTCGAATCTATTATGCTACATACATGAGAAAATACAGTTTCCATTGATTTTTTTAAAGTTTCCATCAGGAATGCCGTTTGTTCTAATAATGTTTGGAAAGCAGTCATCATTTTATCAAATTTCATATCTATGATTTACTGAATGTTAACATTTTCTTGTGTTTTTTTTAAGAACTGTTGCAAAATTTTCGGAAGTAGATTCACGAAAACGTCGTTGTGCCTCACTTAGTGTTATATGGTGCCTACACTTCAATTCTATATAATTTGTTTTTCTTTAATGAACAAAGGACAAAGAGAAGAATTTGCCGGATGATTGCCCTTACAGTTAGTGCAGCTCGCATTTACTGTGCATGTTCCTTGATGAGAAGAACCACAATTACAACATATAGCTGGACTCTGACAAAAACGAGATGGATGCAAAAAACTGAAACAGTTAGTACATTGCCTAGGTCTGTCAATAAATAATTGAATTTTATGATTAATGAACCAGAGTTTAACATTTTCTGGTAATACCGTTCCAAGAATGGTAATCAGAACAGGAGATATTTCAGGACTTGTCCCTGATTTTATAAATCTGCGTATTTCTACAATTTCAAAATTATTGCTACTTTGCAATTCCGCAGATAATTCTTCCAAGGATACATTAGTAGGGATTTCGTATAATAAGAAACGGGATGTAATACCCTCCCATATGACACTTGTATTAATCGAAACATTCAATATTTGCTCCAAATATAAAATTTGTACTGCACTAACTGGATCCGAAGTAGCAAAACGTAATTTTCCATTTCTAGTGAACGACATATTAGAGATTTGATCATATCTGGGAATTTTACTTTTTATCTCCGTATAAAGTAGTTGCAGGTTAGTTTTGGGAATGACTGACGACTTTTGTTTATTTTCTAAAAATATATTTATTTCTGTTATTTTCCTTTGCCCGGCTCGTAATAAGAGTTCTTTTTCAGACGTAGGAGTGCGGAAGTATTTCATATTCCCATTCCCGGTATCCATCTTTTCTGCCATCTGTATAGTTAAACGATTTTTGACATTGGATTCCTCAATCTTTGCCAGACTCACCTTGAGTCTAATTTCTTAAGTAAAGAAAAAACGAAATTATGCTTACCAAGTCCTTGTAAGAATATAAACTTAAATACCAAAACAAAAAATAAATAAGTTTACTGCTTTCAGAGCAAGTAAACAGAGTTGAACACTCGAACCGAAAATAAACTTTGAATGTACGATAACAGCTTGCCATGTCCACAGGTTTCCCTTTTGTTTTCATAAATATTTTTATTTCAGTTCTCAAATCGTAAAATCTTTTGAGGCTTTTCCCCTTACTGAGCCATCTTACTTCTGCATAATAAATAATATCTGCAAATTCAGTGACCATTAACTTAAGAAATTCTTGAAATTGTCTATGATTACGTTCTTTTGCTCTTATAACAGTTAATGGTTTTTATATAACAACGCTTGAGGTATCCAACTGGTTGCGACAACTTTTTTTTAAAAAAAAAATGGAGATATGTGGATATTTTTGTTGTTTTTAGATTTTTTTAGTACATTTAAAGAAAAATATGCCAAAATTAAGAAGAGAAAAATAAATTATTATAACTAAAATGGGAAAAAATGGGTAAAAATTGACAAAAATAACATAAACGCGGTCCATTCCGTACCAAAGGTTTATGAACAAATTTTCAATTCTTATGAGGTGCTATGGTATTCATTTCCGAAATGACCTTCAGGATAAGAGATATTTTAATTTTTACAAAAACTAGAGCACTTTATCTCAGTTACTATATGAAATTGCTTAAAAAAACAGCGATTATATTCACATAAGGGACTGTAAATTTTTTAATAAAACAGTGATTGATAATTCTGATGGTTAAAACACTTCTACTATTATATAGAACTTATACAAAAAATTTCAGTTAATTATTTTCAAAACGTTTTTAGCAATCGCTGACCCCGTTTGATTATTTTCAAAAAATCACATTTCGAGTAAAACGCGTTTTAAAGTGTGACATCTCGCTTAAAGTAATGACATCTGCTTTTACTAAAACACTTGTAGTTTTTGTTCTAGTGAACGGAAAATGATAAACTTAGTATATTTATAAAGCTAATAAGATGGCATATAAAAAATCATAAAAAAATTTGTCAACTTTTGGCAAAATTCACAATTTTAGGGTAGTCAGATACCTTAATAGACTTTCCATTTTCAAAATTGTTCCACATAAATTGTCCTGATATACAATGCAATAAGATGTTTTATTTAAGTTTTCATTTTATAATAAATGCCAATGAATCTATTTTTATGAAAAATGTTGCAAACATTTATTTTTTTAATAAAAATGTGTAAATTTAATTACTTTCATTATTTGCGTTTGGGGCGCACTTTAGACGAGCATGATATAAAGCTTTTCTTTCAACACAATCGAATACACTAATAATTTTAATTTTCACACATTTTTTGCAGTCATTTTATAACATATTGTTAAGCAAATATATATTTAAAAAATTTTAAATACAGCAAAAGTGTTTTTTTTTTTGTATCACCATGGAAACCTATGTCAGTATTTCTGTGTCTCCTTTTCGATCTTTGGGCTCATTTGTAAAACAGATGCTGCGTTAAAAGATATTTGTGTCCCACTTATGTTTATTTCCAACTAAAAGGACAAGGAAACATGTGAAGGCCTGAGAAACGAAATCCTTTCAATCGCAAGTATCTCAGTTAAGGTTGTAAGAAAATGGATTAAAGTCCTTGGGGTAACTTGATTGTTATTGATGTGCAACTTTATTCGTCGTCGATGTTTCTAGAAAAACGGTTTATCCGGCGAACTTGTCAAGTCAGAGGAAAAGCCAGTTTTCTGTTCTTTCACCGTTACCTTGAATTCCTTACAAAATCGTATCGTAACAGAGTTGCAAAATAAAAGAGTAACAGTAACGCCCGAATCAGATAATGTTAAGTTGTTTTTTATTTGAATTCCTTAAAGTAACATTTTTTTTCCTTCTGAATTGTAGCCCCTGATTTGAATAAAGACAATAAAAAAAATGATTCTTTAATATTCAGAAATATTTTTTAAACTTTTATATTATGCTAACTGTTACCCTCCCATTTCCCTGGATATTTCATGATGTTGCATGAATATATATATAAATTGATTCTATGGCGGCGTAACGAAGAATATTAGGGCCCCCCTGCAAAGTCAGGTTTTGGAGCACTAGTTATATTCTGCGTCAGTCAGGCGTCGAGCCCCCTAGAATCCTAAGCCCCCCCCCGGGGTGTGTTCGTAACGCCACAGGGTACTAAGTCCTTGCATTAAGTGTTCTATTGTATTGAAAAACATTCTTATAACCTTCACCTGTTGAATTAAAAAGGACAGCACTACTAAATAATTTCTAAAATTGAAGTAATTATCTTTTTCTCTCCCGTAACCCCTTCCCTCAAAGTGGACTCTTGTAAAACCCATTTTTAGTGGATCTCTACTCAGCAAAATAAACATGATTGTCAAATTTCAGGTCTAAATCTAATAGTTCAAAAATAAATTTTTTTTTATCATCAGTAAGCCTTGCAAGACTCTTTGAGGTCGAATTTATAAAGACACGTTTTTTTAGCGGAGCTCTATGCAACAAAAGAAACATGGATGCCAAATTTCGTTACTGTAGGTCTAGTAGTTCGAAAACAGGAATATTTTTTATCGGAACACCCAAATAACTCCCTATTGGAGTTGATTTCCGTAAATCCCGTTGTTAGGGGACTCTATTGAACAAAAGAAACATGTTAACATATTTCAAGTATGTGAATCTGACAGTCTAAAAACCGGAATTTTTATCTATAGCGCCCTTTAACACCTCGTAACCGCACTTTCGGGTCGATTTTTGCAAAACCCGCTTTTATAGGGGATCTATTTGTAGTTCAAAAATGAGGATATTTGTTTATAATACCCCTTAAGCCCTTTCAATGTGCCTTTAGGATCGATTTTCGCAATACCCATTTTTAGCTTGCTCCAGGAAAGGAACATGTCCACCAAATTTTGAGTCGGTTGATGTAATAGTTCCAGAGATATCGCGATTAGTGTGTGTGCGTGAGAGTCGTTTTTCTCCTTATATAGAGAGAGATATTAAGATCCATTAAAAATTATAAAGGAGGAAAAAATGTTGAAATATTTTAAGATATCATTTTATAAGAATTAACAGCAATTACACATTTTTTTAAATAAATGATATTTTGTCAAGGGATAATACGGTTTACAAAATCTTTGATTTAATAGTTTTCCCAAATTTTTTGGTTAGCCCCCACCATGTATTATGTAAAAGTTTTGGCGTTCAAATTACCACAAAAAGCCAACCATTTAATTTTAAAAAAAAAATTCAAAAATTAAAGTAGTGATTATGTAATATCACTCTTACAATAGTCGACGTACGCACATATAATGTAAGTACGTCCAACAAAAGTTGGCATTGATTTTGCGATTGTGATATTCGTAAAATATATTTTTATATGGATGCTTATTGAAAACTCCTTGGAAAATGAACACCAACATGTTGCATGTATTGATAACAACAGTCAGAAAAATGTCACAGCATTTAGCACAATAGAAAAAAATGCTTTATTTTAAAAGATAAACTAGATATTTTTTTTTTTTGAGATAAACTCATTTAAACTATTTGCCACGGGGATGTGAATATAAACGAGCATAAAAGTTATGATAACTCAGGGTTTTGTTTAACTCAGAGCTTTCAAATTTTGTGAAATTATAGACAATGTTTTTGGGGAAGGAAAAAAAAAACTATATAAGCTTTAAAAAAATTGATTGGATGCTTTAACAAATTGAATACGCCCCTTGATACATGTAAATTTCACAGATTCAACGGACAAATATGTATAGCGTAATTTTCTGTTATAATTTTTTTTGCCCAATAATTCTAAAAAATAAAGGTAAGCGCCATAAAATCCACTTAACCCTGCAAGTTTCATCTCCTAAGGCTAAAACATTTTAGTCCTACTGTGGCTTCTATATTACTATGTCTTGTTTTGTGTTATTTTTTATTTTGTGATTTAGTACATTATATACCAATATGATAAAATAATTGGAATTTTTTGTTGTTGTTGTTTTTCTCCATTCTCAGAAAATAAACATATATAAGCATCGAGAATTCGTTGTATTGATGCTACTAAATAAACTAGCAATGATAAACTTATTTTTTAACAATGATCAAATAATTGAGGCAGTAGGTTACAGATTGGTATCTATGTCTCCCAATTTTTCAGCAAGCAATGATTATTTTATTGATGTTGAGGATACTGGACAAAATGAGGATTATTGAACAACGAACCTCACGATTTTGAATCACAGTCAAGTGATTAGCACAGAACCTGAGCTGGTATCCCATTTCAAAAAATTCCACACCACATCAACGTGAAGACTTTGAGCCTCGACAGATTTAACTACATCAGCCTCTCTACACAGCAGATACAAAACAATGGAGGATTTGGGAGATTAAATAGTAAATAAGTGCGAAACTACAGAATTTAAAAAGTTTCAAATTCATTACTATAGATATTTTTACCGACTCAGCACTTAATAATACAATTTAAAAAATAATTTTAGAAAAAGAAGTATAACTATAAATTCATTGTTAAAGTAGTATTCATTTAATTTTCAATTTAGGTGAAATGTAGCAACAAAAAAAAAAAACATGCATAAAATTAGATTTCACAATAAAAAAAAATACCCCTAATAAATTTATTTTACAAAAAAATAATACTTTGTGATATTTTTATTCCTATAAACAGAACTAAGTAGTGCCTGTGAGGGCAAAATCTTACTGTGCCCATCAGTTTTCCTGACTTTGAGCAGATGTTCAGTCTGAAGCCCCAGTGTTTAGTTCCCAAGCAAGCTTGGTACTCATTTATCTCTCAACCCACTGAAGGGATGAATCTATCTTGCCTGGGGTTTAAACCCCAAACCTGTGGTTTGGAAACATGATATGCTACATATTTGTAAATATATATATAGGAAGAAAACAGTGACTGTGTGGTAGCATAAGAAAATTTTTTTAATGGAAAGAATGGTTATAAAAACAATTTAATAACAGTGGAGAGTCCAGACCTCATGTATGCCACTACTACTTTCTACAACACATTTTTAAGTAAAAAGTCACACATGAGTTGAGTTGATATATTTTAATATTTAATAAAATCTTCACTTATTACACAAACTCATAAAAAAAAATAATGATCACAAAGAATACAATCCTAAAGTGGTGAGAAGACAGTGAAAGTAAACTTTTAGTTATTTGTATTTCTACTATTACAAGAAAATTTGTGATTTTAATATGTGTAAACAAATGAAACTGGAGGTGCAATTTGATGCACATATGTAGGAAATCTTAATGTGCATGTGTGAACATTTTCCCGCCAGTATAAGCTGTCAATTATCAATGCAAGAAGTTTATTTTATAAATCTATAAAAAAAGAATCTCTCTCTCTCTCAAAATTACAATCAAATATTACTCAAATTATCAATATCAAGGTAAGAAAATATTTCATATTCCCATTTCTTATAAAATATATACATCTTATGTTTGTATCGCTGTATTAAAGTAAATTAACACAAATTGTCTCCTCTTATTCTATTTCCAACAGCTTATATTAATGCCTTACATATCACATGTATGTCTTGGTAAACACGGGCTTCACGAACCCGGGGTACCCTAGTGATCCTTCTCTATTTTCGACCCTCTTTCTTGTCATTCAATTCATTATTTCTTTCTCTTCCCGTCTAGACCACAGATATTAAAACAAATGTTTGGCGCAGTATAGCCGAAATCGGCTCTTGCGCCAATAAACCCGAAAATCACTCACTCACTCAATCACATGTATGTCTATAATTTTCCTTGTCAAATTGTAACAGCTCATTTATTTTTTTGGACTAAAATATTTAAAAATTTTTAATTAATACTTTTTTCTAAAAATATAAACATGCCAAGGAAAGAAAATGTATTAAAGTATATTTTATAAATAAAAAGACATAATTTAAATTAAAACTTTTCTAATTATATCTCTTACTAGCTGAAATGCCCATTCTTCGCACGGGTTAAGTTTTAAAAACAAAAATTCTTCCATCATAGCAATTATAATATTTTTTTAGGGAGGGTAAAACCCTGTATGAAGTAGAAAACCAAAAATTAAAAACATTTTTTTTTTCAAATGAATGTTCACATTAGAAATAATTTTAAACAAATTGCAATTTGGCTTCAAAGTAAATAATTTAACAAAAGCAAATATTTCAATGTAAGAGAGAAAATTAGCAAGCTAAAGAGTAAATAGATATGAATGAATGTAAATATAAATAAAAATTATTACAGAAAAGTGATAGCAGTAGTGAGTTTCTGCTATGGGAACTATGGGTGAAATAACCTGCTATAGATGAGCCGAAATAAAAAATGAATGATGATAAACTGATTCACTCAATGCTATCATGAATAAGAAATATTAGAAAGCATTCAACAGAAAAAAAATTAAATTAGCATTGCACCCATACCTCATATAATACTATCTAACATCTCAGTAATACATCTAATATAGAGTATTAGTTCAGAACTGAAATAGGAATTATAATATTAATTTAAATTAAAAGGTTATTAAAACAGAAAAAGTAAGTCCTAACTTTGATAAAATTGCCATAAACAGTTCTGAACAACAACAAAAAAGCACATAACTGAAAATCTTAAATATTTAAAATTGAAAAAGAAAAAAATATATAAAAGTAACCTATTAAAAGTAACCTAAGTATTGAAATTATAATATTAATTCAAATCAAAAAGCTACTTTAAATAGATAAATTAAGATTTGATTTTGATGAAACTATCATAAGCAGCTCAGAACAAACAAACAAAAAAAGCATGACAAAAAATATTATATGTAAATAGAAATTCTAACTTAAAATCACAATATTGACAATCTGTTAATCTCAGTTTACATTGAGTGTCATTTTCTAAAGTTACATTTTTCTACTTTTTTGTTACAATGGAAAAACATGGAATCTGCCAATAAAGGAAAAGGGTACTTATGTATTGGCATCACTGCAGCAAAATTTGCACCACAATATCAAAATAACAGATTCTTATGTGTCTTATAAGGAAAAAAATCAAATTTTGGTGAAAAAAGTACCACTTTGGCTGCAGTGACTCTAATACGTAAGTATCACGAAAAGTTGTAACCTTTTTCAATGGAAGAAAATGTAGGTTCTTAGATTTTATTGCACCAATGCCAATGTTCAAAATAACTCGCCAAGTTGGCAACACTGATTTCACATGTGTCGTACCCGTTCTTTGCACGAGTTAAATTTTTAAAAAAATCCAGCTTTTTTTTGTTGCAAACATGATACATTTTAAAGAGGATTGAGCCATTACAGGGAAGTGTATCTAAAAGTTAGAAGTTGTTTTATTTTATGAGTGTTCATATTGAAATTTTGCTTAACAGTTAAGAATGATTTCATATGAAGTATGTAATGTAAGAGAGAAAATTAACATGCTAAAAAGGTAAATAAGAATGAAAATATAAATACAAATTATAACGGAAAAGTGATAATAGTAGTATATTTCTGCTATGGAAACTATGAGTAAAATAACATTAAATATATAAATCAGAAGAAAAAATTAATTATGATAAACCATTTCACTAAAATACTATCATAAATAAAATATTAGGAAGCCTTCAATTGGAAAAAAATTAAATTAGTACAAACTAAAATTTAAAAAAATATCTAAAATAGGCCTATATTATAATAAACTATTAAGTTAAAAAATTCACTGTTGCATTAAATTACATGAGGAATGGATGTAATACTATCCAACATCTATATTAGATTTAATATAAAATTTAGATGTAATACAATAGAGAAAAAATTAAATTAGCAAGAACCAAAATAAAAAAACCCATCTAAAACAGATTAAAAAGTGCTACATAAAAAAAAAAAAAATTATGAACCTAATGAGAGAAATACTAAACCTTGATGATAAAAAATTAATTTTTAAACAATACTTTTTTGCAATATTTCGATTAAAAATATTTGTTATTCAGTCGTAAAGAACAAACAAATGAGAAAATACAATGATAAATAATTAGTGATCATTGAAACATATCATATATGGACAGCATATGTATAAATTATATGATCTTCATAAAACTAAATAAGGAACATATCAGAAGCAAAATTAAACCTTGATGTCATTAGAAGTCAAATCACATCAACATTGAATTTTAAAGAAATCCAAAGAGAAATATGAGAAATATATATCTGCAAATTCCATGTTTCATCAATATAGCAAAATAGTACCAGAATATAGCTTATAACAAAAAGAAAAGGTACTGACGTATTATTGCAACAATTGCCAACTTGCATATGTGAGACACTAAAATAGAAAATATAGCATAATTTAAATTAAAAGGTTATTAGAAAACAAAAGAAAATTAAGCCTTAATTTTGCCACAAAACCTTAAAATATAAAAAATTTAAACATGAATAAAATAAACGTATATATATATGAAGTAACCTAGTAAACATCAATTCAAACCGAAAAGCAACCTTAAATAGATAAGCAAAGGTCTGATTTACATGAAACTACCATAAACACCACAGAAAAAAAGGAACATGTTAGAAAATCTTATACGTAAATAAAAATCTGTATTCTTGTGTATTAACATCACAGCAGTCAAAATTTGGACCATGCAAATTGTGCTATTTCCCACCAAAATCTTATAATTAGTGTCATTTTCTATATGGTATATACTTCCATATTATCGCAACCTATTGGCGACATTACATGAAATGAAGCATATGGTTGCCAATTTGGTGAGTTATTAATTAAGTTGGCAATAATACGCAAGTACCAAAAAAGGTTATTGCTTTTTACCTTTATCGGCTAATTCCATGTTTCATCGATGTTGCAAAATAGTACCAGAATGTAGCTTATAACAAAAAGAAAAGGTACTGATGTATTATTGCAACAATCGCCAATTTGCAATAATATGTGAGTATGTGTGAGACACTAAAATAGAAAATATAGCATTAATTTAAATTAAAAGGTTATCAAAAACAAAAGAAAATTAAGATTATGGTACAAAACAGTTGCAAGGACCTTGGGTTTGCACATTTGCTTCTCCTTATTTTTTCTAACCTGAATGTTGGTGGTATTATCAGTCTATGGTTGTGCTTAGGTTTCAAAAATTTTTTCAGATACAGCAAAAAGGTTTGAAGAGTGTAATCAAGCTTTTTTGATAATCATAGTACAGCTAAGATAAATCAGGAGCATAAAATGAAATAGAACATTTTATGGAAAGTAAATATTTTTAAAAGTGGTTACAACAATAAAAATAGTAGCTTTAGGCCTTGCAAGATGGGTAGTTGTTCCATTATGCAATCAACATGCATTATTACAAACCACAAAAGGAAATAAGAAATAATTTGAACAAAAATTATACACAGTTACACAAATTCAATACGGTGGATAAACTTAACTTGATTACAATCCATCTGAGATTCATATCATGGAACAGGTTTTCGGCGCCAAAGTTAAACTTGGAACCAAATGACATCGCCTGAATATTAGTAATTAGTACACTTTAATGGTACATATTACCCCATTCCATCAGCATAGAATGATTATTTAGTCTGCAAAAGTTGTATAAAAAAAACATCATTTTTTTTTAAAGAAACGAAAAAGATATAATACGTTGGAAATCAAATACGAAAATATCTACTGTTATCAAATTAGTGTTGCCAATCGGAAAAATAAAATTTAGAAAAACATTTTTTTAAGACTATTTTTTTGAAAAACAAATGTAATTCCTCCACAAAGAGTTAAAAAATGAATAAATACAACTAAAATAAATATATTTACAGTTAAATGTGCTAAAATCCCCTCCAAAACTGCTCAAAATATTAATTTTTGCAAAGTTAAGACTTGACATGGCTGATGACGTCATATCTCCATTTAGCTGAAAAATCGCATAAAAATTGAATTTTAAAAAAATTCAAAGCAAATTTCGAAAAAAACTCTTCGAGGTTAATAGCATAACGACCTATAGCTTCTACATGCCAAGTTTCATACTCCTGGGTTGCTTGATTTGGTCGGAATAGGTGAAACACACACACACAAACTCTTTCTTTTATATATTAGTATAGATTTTGTTTAAATAAGCACTATATTTTCAATTATTCTTAAAGAATGTAGATTGTTTTATGGAAATGGATTGCTAATATGTATTCTTTCTAAATAATGTAAGAAAAAAAAATTAATGAGAAGAGATAAGATGAAAAAACTTGGAACTTAATAATTGCAAAAATTAAAAAAAAGTGAAAGAATATTGATTAAATATACTAACAGTAATTTTAAATAACAAAACTGAATTAAACTTCCACAGAAATTGCGAGATCTATTAAAATATTAATTAAAAACTTTTGTCTTTTCATATAACAAATAATATACTTTGAAAAATGTTGCTAATTTTTAAATAAATATACAGCTGAAGCTCGATTTTTCAAATTTTTCATACAAGTAACTTTTTTCTCCCTCGATTTAGCAACTTCGTTAAATAGACTTTTGACTGTATTCTTAAAATGTGAATCTTATGAGTTATATAACTATAATATTCATATAACTCACTAACCAGAGTAATAAAACACTCAATATTTTTAAGAAAAATAAAAATTTATTATTGAATTCTATTTGAAGTTTTCTTACATTGAAAAGATTTCATATAAATAAATCTCACAATACACTTCAATAATAAATAAAATAAATTAATAAACAGTACATTTCAATACACAGTAAACATTTATACACATAAAATATTAAGACAATGCATTCCAAATGTTAAGGAACAAATACTTTTTCTATTACAGAACTGCAAAAAGAAATAAGGGTATAAAATTTATATTATTAAAAGGGTATTATTCAAGGAATGTATGGATATTTTTTAACACTAAACTGAAATGTAGAAATATATTTAATTTTTCCTAAAATACATAAAAACATACAATTTTCATCAAAGAGACTCGAGGGTTGTCAGAGATGGACTTGATAAATTTTTTGGACCACAGTTCAGAGATGAGGATGAAATCTGAGCTAGAGGTCCTCCATACTCCTTAAACTTCAATATTTTGTAAATGTGACGAATTTAATGTGCATCAGTTTCTTTACATTCCAGGATTTTAGTGACACCAAGATTTGGGACCACAACTCAAAAGAAACAACGTCAGTAACGAATTTGTGAACATGATTACTCAGATATAGCTGCCACACAATTTTTCTGGTAAGTATAAGTAGTTTAAAAAGTTTCTATATGTTACTTGCATTAAGGATTTAATGACATTTCATAAGCTTTTGAGAATGATACATGGATACTAACTACAGATTCTCCAAGATGTAAAATTCTTTGAAAAGAGATAAATTTATCACAGATTCAATGCCAATCACAAAGATGCTTACTAAATAAAATCAGTTTTTTGGTGAATCCAAAGAATCAACAAACAACTATAAATATATTAACTAGAAGTTATGAGAGCTAATTTTAAATCAGTCAAAAATTACTTCTAACTTCCTTACCACACCAAAGTGAGGTTTTTGAATTCCTGACAGATTTTAACATGGATTGGTCCAGCTATACAAGGTGTCTAATCAGTTAACTGTAACTGACAAGTAAGGAAGAAGTTGCAGGATTTTGTGTCGTGAGTATACCATTGGCTATTTAAGTTGTAATATTTGAGACAAACAATGCATATTCTTAAATGTTAATGTCAGGCTGGAGTACGACAAATAGAAAAATTTAAGATGAACTCATCGTCCCTGTATGCATCAGCTGAAACAGCGTATAAGTTTGCATAACGAATTTATTTATGTGTGATGATAATGTTTGCCTCCTTTAGACTAAGACAAAAGTCAGAAAGTTGATTTATAATAGGGTTCCTTCAGGTATGGGACAAATGCATGAAACTGACCAGGCACTGAGCCCATTGATACCTGCTGGCCCGAAGTTACCAGCTATCGAATGGTATAAATGCCAATTGACAGGCTCATCAGCTGTAATAAAATTGGCAATTTTTTCAAATAAACCCCCTTTTTTTAACAGTGACACTTACTCTGTGATTGACTAGTATTCTTGTCTCATTGCTCGATTTCCATGACACACATAACTGTGCACACTCAAACGGAAATACCACAGTTAAAGTGAACAGGCCCCAAGCTTGCCCCTATGACCACTTGATTATTGCAGTCATTTTTCAAACAGAAGATAATATTAAATTTTAAAACTTATTTTCTACCAAAATAAATATCTCAGTAATGGTGCAATGTTATGATACAACCCTGTTTTATTTTTCTCAGCATTTCAAATAACACAGTCATTGAAAGTTATTGTTTGTAAATTGACTGTGAAGTATTTACACTAGTTTTATACAGAAACTGGTTTGAAACTTTTACCTTAAAGATAGTATTCCTTAACTTTTGGAGGCCATAGTAAATTAAAACTAAAAGTGAAACTAGTAGTTTTTCTTGCATAAGATTCTTATTTTTATAAATAATCTCAAAAAGAGTTGGCATTCTTTGTAAATCTTTGACTAAAATGTTAATTTCAAAGTAAAATTATTCATGAATATCAAGAATAGAGTCTGGTAACATATCAGATTCAGAAAGAACTTCAATATTATGATTCTGCTTTAGCTGTTCCAATTGCTCTTCAGTACCCTGTATAACCTGGATATCACCATGTTCAGTGTGTATAATCTGTATAAAGAGAGAAAAAATTATTGAAGCTACTACATTCTCATACATTGTGATGGGGGAAAAAAATCTCAACACCGAGAAAGACTTGTGTTAGATAAACGAAATTTGGTAGGTGTGTTTATACATCTAAAAAATGACATCCTCACACTTAAGTGTGGCGCTAGTAGCACCACTCAAAACTTGCAAATCAGGGTTCCTTTAAATGCATGCTGTTGTGTGTTTTATCCTGGGATACATATGAAAGATGGAAGAAAAGAAACATACAAACTTTTTATTACAAACGATGATCCCAGCATAGAACAGAAGGGGTGCACTGCTTTCCATTCGAGATGGGAATCCATTTCAGGCGAAGGTCTGGCTTCTTCTCCCGAAGATACATCCATGCCTTATTCAGCATTTGAACCCAAGCCCACTTGGTTACAAGTCGAGGGTCATATCCACCATACTAGTTTGGTGGCAAATGCATGCTGTAAAGTTCGTGTTATTTTTCTGTGAAATTTGACCTATTGAGTTGATGTTAGCCAAAAATGCCTTTAAGAAGATGAAGAAGCCATTGTAAGCAGTTCATCGAGTTTGAACGAGGTTGTGTAATAGAGCTACGAGAATGTGGATTTTCTTTCTGTGATATTGCAGAAAGACTTGGAATGGAATGTATCTACTGTGCATGATTGTTGGGAGCAGTGGTCAAGGGATGCTACTGCCTCAAGAAGACCGGGTTTTGGGCGACCACATGGCATTACTGAGAGGGAGAACCACCATATTTGGCATACAGCAGTGGTGCATTGTACTGCGTCTGCAGCAGAAATTTTGAGCTGCAATTGGTACCAGAGTGACATAACAATCTGTTAGAAATTGGTTACTTCAAGGACAGCTCCGAGTGAGGCGTCCTGTATTGCATATTCTACTGACTCCAAGCCAGAGCTCATTGGAGGACGAAAAGATCTGTTGTGTTTTCTTATGAAAGCAGGTTCTGTGCCAGTGATAGTCAGAAGGAGGCCAGGGGAACGCATGCAACCAAACTGTCTGTGACCTAGACACACTGGACATACACCAGGAGTCATGGTCTGAGAAATCATTTGTTATGACAGCAGGAGCACTCTTGTGGTTGTCTCAAACGCATTGACTGCAAATTGGTTCCTCAGTCTGGTAGATCAACCTATAGTACTGCCATTCATTAACAGCATTCAAGGGGGAGTTTTCCAACAGGATAACGCTCACCCTCACATGGCTGTTGTTACACAACCTACTGTACAGAGTGTTGACATATTACTTTGTGGTATGGAGTTGCAGGCCAAAGTGACATTTGGCACCTGCATGACACAAAGCATGCACGCCTTGCATTTAAAATTCTAGAGGTTACACCGGTTATTAATGTAACAACATTTCCCATTTGAAATGCATTTTCTTGAGCTAAAACTACAGTCTAATCAGTTACACATAACTAGACAATTACAATGTCCAAATTTCATTACTCTACAATAATTCATTCTTGGTGTTAGGATTTTTTTTTTCAATCAGTGTATATATACTTCTGAAATTGAAAAAATTCCAATGTTTTCCTGCATTTTAAAATTAATTATGTTATTAATATATCAGTTATAAGAAGTAAAACAGGAATAGTAATTAACTATATAAGAGTAATTTTAAATTAAGAATAATTCTTAAATTAATAGTAAAATTTGGATTTTGATCAGTATGTTTTTAGAAGAAAGTTACATACATTAGTAACCTATATAAAATAATAAATGAACCTTAAAAAAAATGACTATATTTGCCTGAAAACACAACACATTTAATTATAAGAAAATCATCAAAAATTTAATGCTTTTTTTTAAACTTCGCATACTTGAATCTTTTACTGTGAACTGTTTAATATGCTTTTAAAGGATAAAAAATGGGAATGGGGGATAAAAATAATTAATTTGAACAATTTGTTTTTAAAAAAAATATAGCTTTAAATAAAATAATAGAGATCTATTTTCTTGTTTATAAATGTCATCATAATGTAAGTATAACACATGTAACATTTATAATATATAATCAAAAACTGAAAAATTGTTAAAATGAGCCAGAATGGTATTGCTACAATCAAGATAAATATCGACATATTAAATTAGATATACACACACAGTAATTTCATTTACATGATTATTACAAAATCTCAGAAGTTAATATTAAATAATCATAAACAAGTAACATATCCACAAAATAAATTTAAACTTCATATGAGATTCCTAATTTTCACTAAAAGACCCTTAACTTATTTCAAATCCCATGATAAATATTTTACATAGGTGTAAGTCTTGATTAAAATAGTGTAATACTCATATATAAAAAGGAAAGAAAAATCAAGGATAAGTTCTTTGAATTAATGCATTTAAATGAAATCTCACAAAAGAAAAGTATTAAGCCTCATTGTGTACAAGCATAGTCAAGCCAAGAATGCCGTATTAGATTCTTTGAAAAACTGTATACTACTTGATAGTCTCGAATTATGTGTTCAAGATGTGCAAGATCTAATTATATCGGCTGCAGAAAAATCCATCCCTTTGAAAAAGAGAGGCTGTCATAAAGTACCCTGGTGGTCCGTTGAATTATTTTGCATGCGTAAACAATTGAACGCAGCAAGAAGACAATATCAAAGAACAAAGAATTCCGTTCTGAGGGAAGTTTATAGAGAAAATTACATTCAAATTAGGGTAAAATATAAATTCAAACTTGATGAAAGCAAGGCGAACTCTTGGAAATCTTTTCTCGCTAATATTACTGTACTGAATGTTTGGAAGAAAATTTATACTCATGGGGTGAAAACCAATTTTACCAAAAGACTTGAAATCTCAGGAATCCAAGTCTCCTCTCGACATTTACTTCTTCTTTTGAAGATACTATAGATGCCATCTTGAGGAAATCTTTTCCCCGTGATCCAAATAGTCCAGATAATTCTCAACATAGGGTTTTGTGTTCATGAAAGTGATGATGATATCCCTTTTTCAAGAACAGAAATTGACAGTGTTATAGGTAATTTAAGTTTAAATAAATCTCCATGTTCCGACAGAATTAATAATGATCTGATTAAGTTTCACAATTGTTCTCCTTCTGTCCTTTTGCCTCTCTTTAACAAATGCTTGAAATTGGGTGTTTTCCCAAAGATTTGGAAAAGAGTAAAAATTGTACTTCTTCCTAAAAGTACTGAATTGTCAAAGACGCACATAGACAATATTCGTTGCATAAGCTTACTCCCTTGTTTGAGAAAGTGCTTGGAAAAACTCTGCATTACTAGACTTAACCACTATTTAAGAAAGTCTAGTCTTTTAAGTGACGACCAGGATGGTTTTACGCCTCAAAGGTCAGCAGAGGATGCCTTGGTACGCCTTTGTGATTTAGTCAAAGAGGGCAAGCGAAAAAACAACGTGACTTTTCTAATTTCCTTGGACATTAAAGGAGCTTTCGATAATGCCTGGCATCTTGCACCTGCTCAAAAGTTTCAAAGTTCCTAAAAACATCTTTTGCCTTATTAGAAACTTCTTACAATATCTTTCAGCTGATCTTACATTGGGTAATGTCACAACGAATATTGCTTTAGAAAAAGGCTGCCTTCAAGGGTCAGTTATGGGACCTTTTCTGTGGAATTTAATTATGAACGATCTTCTTTGCAATATCTCAAAGTTCCTGAATTGTCATAAAATAGCTTTTGCAGATGATGTACTTCTTATTATCCAGTGTAAAGACTTTCAGGATGTCTGCACTTTGTCACAAAACATTCTTGATAATATTTTTAAATGGTCAGAGCTATATAAGTTACAGTTTAATCCACTTAAATCAAAAGTAATGAAAATTTATAAAAAATCGACAGTAGATCAAAAAATCAACTTAAAACTTGGAGGTGTAACAATTGAAGAAGTGCACA
>BMAO01031783.1:0-16853 GCA_019973975.1 Trichonephila clavata
ATATTGTCAACCAAAAACAATCACATGTAGAAAATTTTAGCTCAATTTAGTGCTTTAATTCGTGAAGAAACAAGCTTTTTTTTTCAAGTTTTGACCCAGACTTAGTTACAACGTGAGTAGAAGTAAACCTCCAAAAGCAGCACAATATCAGGTTTAATAATTTTAAATATTTTTCTTTTAATGTGTTTTACCCAAGAGAGATAGAGCTTCGACTTTATCAATCCAAAATTAATCCTAAAAATATTTTTTTTACGCCCATTGTATTTTATTGCCCACTCTTGCTGTTTCCCAATGTATAAATTAGCTGCTATATTTCTGTGCAACGTTAATGAATAACTTGAATGTCCAATTATTTTTACTTTAAAAGGTTTATTTAAATTTTAATAATAATTATTTGAATACACATAACCGAAAGAGGATACAACACACGCACATTATACACGAATTCTCGGAAACGTTCGAATTGAAAACATACAGACAAATAATAATAATAAAAGCTAAACAAATGATTCCCCTTAGAATTTGATTTAAAAGAAAACCCTACACCCGGAAGCAATAAGAATAAAAGAAATATAAATAATAGATGAGCGTTAACTTCACTGTGATTTCGAATTGATATATGTAATCCGACGAATATCTAATTGATCCATTGAAAAACGACGAAATATAGTAAGTGACCCAAAAAGTTTGGAATATCTTTTGGAATATTCCGAACTCTTTTGTGATTTTATTAGAATTTTCAAATCGAGAACTCATTCAATTTACACAATTCAATCAAACTCAAGTCAATTGATTTACTTCTTATACAGAAATAGAACAGCTGGCTTTTACATTTTAAAACAGAATGAGATTATTTTTGAAACATTTTTTTTCTTTCTAAATATGTGTTTTGCTGAACGAAAGTTATAAGGAAAAACCCGTTGGCTTCTTTAAGCGCAATTCCGTAAAACATTTTCATTAATTTTTAAATGTAAAATAAAATTGGTTGATAATGTTAAATCACTTCTGCATATATGTAAGGATAATTAATTTATAGTCTAAGCAAAATGCTATACTTTCCATCTGACATTTATAATTTTCTCACCATGAATATCCGAAAATAAAATTACGCAGCTAATATTTTTTTCTCAGAAAAGATTATCTAACCATCAGATTTAACTCCCAGCATCAGTTAACTTTTATGGATACTTCCCGACGCTTTCGCCTCCAATACAGCAAAAAAAGACCGATTTCACAGTTATAGAAATGAATATACAATTCAATTAAAAATCAGAACAGCTGGCGTTGGCTTACAATAAAGCGTCGAATATATTATATATATTGTATTGGCAAATTCAGGGGAAGGGTGGCTGGCCGAAAAACTTTGTTTAAACCTGCAATCCTGCTTCCTAAGGCCAGGAGTATGCTCTAGTACTACTGAGACTAAGACATTATTCTATCATGACTTTTGTTATCTTAGGATTATCACTATTTTGTGTATATTTTTGTAATATATATATATACTAGCTGACCCGGCCACGCGTTGCTGTGGCTTTAATACGTTAGTTCAATATTATCCTAAGCTATTCAATGCAGTCAAATTAATCTTCGTTTATAATTTTGGAGGGTTGAAATAAAGTATAAAACAACAAATTATTTTAATTTTGCATTTGATTCATCTCCTATTTGAGTGTAGTATAATGCATGAATTACTAACGAAGTCGTTAAGTCACAACATATGAAGGTTTAATTTTATAAATGTGGTGAATAACGTTGATTCTTTGCTATTTTTAAAATTATTTTTTCATTTTAAAGTATAACGAAAAATAATTTTATACAATTAATCGCTAATTGGTGCGCAATATTTTTAGGTAACCCGTATTTTGCTAACTCAAATAGATTCATCGGTTTCCGCACACGTGAGCATGTAACATCTAGTTGCCCATTCGAGAAACATGGATTTTCTAAGTCCAAGTATCAAATGAATATTTTTCGGGTTTCAGATTCTTTTATGGTCATCGCGAAAGCCAAACGAATCGGGAATTGAAGCCTTTTGAATGGTATTAGATATTCTGATGGTATTAGTGGAATACGTGGCAACAGTTTCCGTAGTAGAATAACCGAACTTTCGTTTAAACTTTACAGTCAAAATGTTTGCTTCAAGAAGTTTCCGGTAATTCTTTTGATGATGAAACGTGCTCCGTTACTTAATCTAGGTAGATTTAAGTTAAGCAAAAGAATATCCAGGGAACTAATCTTCAACCGAAGATTGTGTGGTGACATTCCTGTTACTTCAAAAGAATTCAAAAAATCGGTTGGAAAATTTACGGTTTTGTTTTCATCAACAATAGTGTCGATAATATGCAAAATTATATTATGATCGGTTGAGTAGTTTCGGAGTCCATTGCGGACAAACACTGTGACACGTATATTTTATATATAAAGATATATAATTACAAACATATTTATATAAGTCATTACATTAGGATTTAACATTACAGAACTTAATAAGAATACATAAGATCAGCGACTTAAATAAAAAAAGTAAAAATTATTTCAAAAATTTGAGAAAGAATTATGACTTAAGGTAAAGGAAAAAAAGGAGGCGGAAAAAATAATTCAGCCGGTGTTTTACCCGTTGTCTCATGTACTGCTGTCCTAATCGCATAACCGAACTCTTGCAGAAATTGATCCCAATTCGTGTGATTATCCGCGACAAAACTCGAAATCATTTTTAAAAGAGTGCGATTAACTCTTTCTGTTTGATTAGCTTGTGGACGATATACCACAGTTTTAATGTGTTTTATGTGCAATCTGCGACATACTTGCTCAAAAACTTCGGATATCATTTAGGGGCTGTTGTCGGTAATTAACTTTACAGGAGCTCCATAACGCGCAATATAATTCTCAAAAAATGCATTGGCGATTGCTTTAGCCGAAGCTTTCCTTAAGGGAACTATTTAGACCCATTTAAAAAAATTATCTGTAATTACTAAAATAAATCTATAGCGTTCTGGACTAGTTGCAGGGTATGGGCCTAACAAATCTAAAGACACGATTTCATTCGGAAAATTCGTTATTATCGGAATTAATTGACCAGCTGGTAATCCGTTTTTATAATTAACTTTTTGGCATTGGTCGCAGGTTGCTACATATTTATAAATGTTTTTCCTCATGTACGGGAAATAACACGCGTCTTTTAATTTTAAGTAGGTTTTCTTTTTGCCTAAATGACCTGCCATCGGCGAGTCATGAAATTCTCGCATCACATCTTTACGTAATGTTTTAGGTATAAATAACCTTAATTCACCTAGTGTGGTTGTATATTTTGCATAATATAGCAAACCGTCAACGATTTTAAAGTCATTGGACCAATTTCTGCAGATCGATTCATTAATGGAACTATCGTCCGGATTTTCCAAATACTTCATTATGTGCCCTAGTTCCGGGTCATTTCTCTGTTCCTCTCTCAACTGTTCTCTAGACGATAATACTAACGATCTAATCACCGCACAAGACACCTTTGATTCTTCATTACTTTCTAACGGGTTTCTAGACAACATATCAGCCACTAAATTTTGCGTACCTGGGCGATGTTCCCATTCTACATTAAAATTTGCCAACTTAAGCGTCCACCTTATCATTCTAGACGACAAATTCTTTCCGTTCGTTAATTTGGTAAGTGCAGCATGGTCTGTTATCACTTTAACCGGCAAGGACCCTAAATCCGTGCGATATTTATTCAATGCCCATATGACAGCTAAACATTCACGTTCCGTCACACTATAGTTTCTTTCTGCGCGGTTTAAAGTTCTCGAGGCAAACGCCATAGGCCTATTATTCTGCGTCAATACTGCTCCTACCCCCACGGAGCTCGCATCCGTATAGAATTCAAAAGGTTTGGAAAAATCTGGTAATTGTAACACTGGAGCTTCTGTCAGTGCTTTCTTAATACGATCAAAGGCTTCCTGCGCTGATTCCGACGAAACGGAACTTTTTTCGTTTTAAATTATATAAGGGTTCACACATGTCTGCGTAGTTTTTAATAAACTTTTGATACCAACCCGTCATTCCTAAAAATTTTGCTACCTGTTTTGCAGTTTTCGGAGGTTTCATTTCAATAATTGCTTTTACCTTCTCCTCATCTGTTTTAACACCTTCTTTATTAATAACTAAACCCAAATAACGTAATTGTTCCCTCGCGAAATGACATTTCTCGCGATTCAACGTCAAACCAGCCTCCTGGAATAATTTGAATACTTCCCGTAAGTGTTCTACATGGCTTTCAAAAGATGGAGACGAAATAATAACGTCATCCATATAACAGTGGGCAAAACGCTCGAGGACTGGCCTGAGGATCATCTCTATGGCCCTTTGAAAATTTGGAGCTGCCCCCGAAAGGCCAAATGGCATGCGAGTAAATGCAAAAGTACCATTTTTTGTAACAAACGCCGTCTTATGCACATCTTTGGGGTCTACTGCCATCTGAAAGTATCCACTGCGTAAATCAAGTGATGTCATAATTTCGGTGAGCGGAATATTAGTGATCAAATCATCAATTATTGGTAGCGGATATCGCGGATATCTCGTGATCGCATTTAACTTCCTATAATCTATTGCAAACCTATAAGCTTCTGGGTCATCTAACGGCAACCCGTTTTTCTTCCGACATAAAACAATTGGAGACGCGTAGGGCGATGTTGTTGGAACTATTGTTCCAATCACCCAACATTTTCTGAACATAGTAGTCGATTATACCCTAAATGACCCTGTCATAGCGATAAGGTCTCGAAAAAACAGGAGGACTATCACCCGTGTCAAATTTATGACAAAATACATGTGTCAGACCAGGCTTAAGCGAAAACAACCCATGAAATTCCTTAAACAAAATCTGCAATTCCTGCTTTTGTTTTGAATTTAACTTAGTGTTAGATAAATCTATTTGAACCGGTTCGTCCGAAATTGCCACTTTTTCCGTTTGCGAATCTGGAATGATTAACGATTTTGACAGGAAATCCAAACTAATCTTTGCATGTGACATAAAATCAATACCTAGGATGCATGGATATTGCATCTCAGCAATCACATGAAATTTCCACAACTTCGAAAATTCTCTTATTTTAATTCTCAACTCAACTGTGCCTAAATTTCTGCATTGTGACCCTTGAGCTGTAACTACTTCAGCTAACGATTTTTTAATACGACAGAAAGAAAAATATGACCGGTACGTTTTTTCTGAAATAAATGACTTTTCCGCACCTGTATCCCAGAGCGCTTTTAGAAATGTATCATGCAAAAGAATCGGCACATACGGAAGATCAACTGGTGATAATCGCAATGAATTAATTTTTATTCTATTAGGAGGATTTGACTTAACTAGCGATCGTTTATCTCCCGCAACACGATCGCTTAGAAGTTTAAATTGGCATTTCTTTGCCTTTCGCTGTTGCAATCAACACGCCTCCAATTCTGCTTTGCCGAATCATCATTAGGACCTTTCCTAACCACCATCCTACGGTTCTGATACCGGTCTGTTCTCTGATTTGGCTGATTGTAGCGATTTCCACCCTCGAATCTTTGATTTTGATAAATACGACGAGAAAAATTATTCGCACCCCTGCCTAGTCCTCTTTGATCATTTTGACTATTTCCGACCCCAGTATCTCTCCAATTTCTATTATTCCTTCTTTCCTCAGGATTCCTACTCACATCCCAACTTCGTCTAGCAAAATTATTACTCGAACCCTGGTTTTCCCTGCAGCTATGACGTTCCTCATACCGGTCTACCAACTCTAACAATTGAGCTTGCGTTGTGGGGTTTCGAACTTCTAAATAATCCATTATTTGGGGTTCTAGTCGCTTACTATGTGATCGATCAATTTTATCTCATCATAATTCAAATCCAAAGTTTTATGTATTTTTAACAGCTGAAAAATAAAGTCTGACGGGGCTTGACCTCTCCGTTGTTTTGATGAAAAAAACTGAGCTTCTAGCTCTGATTTATTCCGTATTACCGGAAAACTATCTGATAATTTCTTTTTAAGTGTTGCAAATGCAGTCGCTTCTTCATTTACACACTCGAACCCAATTACCTCAAACCAGTCTAACGCTCTCCCAATTAAATGACCTTTTAAATATGCACATGATAGATTCGCCGGTATTTCATAGTAGGCTATATTGTCGTCAATATTCGAGATAAACTCAGACACATTTTCTTTACCCGAAAAAAATAACTCCGGCAAAACTCTAAATCCTGCACCTGCTCTTAATTCCGGTATTTCGTTTGGGCGCCAGTGTCGTAGTCTCTCACTACCCCTATGGTTATTAACTCCCCTTTGCACATTATCTAAATTTGGGTATGTTGGATTCATAATTAATAACTACGTAAATAATAAATCACTATTATTTATTAATCCTTATGATAGAAATACACAAATATTAATCAAACTTTAAGAACAACAAATTATAATGGAGTGAGATCAGAATTCAATTATGAACGACGGAACACTAACTGATACCACGGGGAATAACGCATACAATCAAACTACACATTTAAATCTAATCTATAAAAATCACAGACCTGATATATCTTTAAGACAGGAATCTTGAATACTTGTAGAATCTATAGAGCGGTTTCAATCCTTGATATCTTCAGTTACGTCCGAACCGAATTAATGAATCTTTTTCAATAATCTTCCTTCAGCTAACAAACTTCACTTAGTTAAACTAATCTCCTAGAATCACCTTCTTAATCAATCACGTAGTTAACTCTTCTATCAAAACACGTAGTAATCCTCATCTCTTCATTTCATTTCTACCTTTTATATCTCTTTCGAACTCGCTAAACCCGAAACTATCTTGTTTGCATAAGTCACACTTTTAGCTCTCAGCGGGGATTGGTTAAAATAAATACAATTTAAAAGACTTTGAGAGAAGGTTAGTGAAACGCGTAAGCACCCGTCACAAAGTGAACTTTTAATAATATATTTACCACAATTCAACGAATAATTTTTTGATGGAAAGATATACAATAACATCTCGACAGAAGCGAATCGGGAATTGCGCGATTTTTAAATCTCATCGATTCGTCTTTAGTTTGAAAAAAAAATTATATAAATTTGGTAATGTTATTAAAGAACTTGATGATCTGTCTAGGCAAGTTAATATAGAAGCGGATAGTGATAACGCGTTCTAGAAATGCTGGATTTCCATAATCAAGAGCTGAGAATTAATGCATTGGCGTAATGTACTACCTCGCACGAATGAGGAAATTGCAACGCAAATATATGAAACATTTTATAAACTCAAACAAAAATACACTAATTGCACTTAGATCCCTTTTAATTATTTACTTAAACAAGTATTTTTCCACATTAAATGAATTTTTGTTGTCAATATATCATTTTCTAACATATCGAAAATTTTGGAGCAAGAAATGTCCTTCACATTGAATTTTAAGGTAAGGGGCTGCAGCTAAAGTATCAATATACAGTCTTGATTTCTAACTAGTCCAAAAACCGTTACCAATTGAAACGAAGACGAAATTTGCGTCCTAATAGCGCTTTTTTTACATTACGTGAAAAACGCGCTAAAAACTCTTTCAACTGCTGCATTATGTAGTTCATGAGAAGCACAATGTAAATTCAACAAGAATTATTAAATTTTCATATGGAATGTGTTAATTTTTGAAATGGTTTAATTAGGGTTTCTGATTTCCCGGGTATTTCCATTCCCGGGAAATCCCGGGAATGTAATTGCCGTTCCCGGATATACATCAAAATTTTAAAAAAATTTAAAAACAAGTTATTTTTAAATAAAATCAATACTCATTATATAAAATAAGGATGCATATAAATTACAAAATTAATTCTGATTCATATAATGAGCTAAAAAGTACAAAAAATATATAATAAATTGATAATTCATTTTGGAAATAGGATTTCAGAAAGCATAAGCAATTTATACTTCTATCACTCTGGCATGGAAAAAATGTTACACTTAAAGATTTTGTGAATTAAAAATCTCGGGGGAGGGGGGGGATTCGCATTTGAAAAATAATTACTAAAATTAATGTTCCTTTATTGACTCGCATGTGTTTGAAAATTAACCAGTCAAAGCTGAATCAATTATTTCTCTAATGTTGCTCTTCTAAGAGATAAATATTATTATATACTTGAAAACTCATTTGTGCTGCTGAAACGCCGATTATGTACGTTAAAAATATTAATTATTGTATTTAAGATATTTTATTTGTATAACCGATTTCTTGTTTATGGAATTGCTGTATTATTGTTATATAAATATAAATAAATATTAATATAAGAATCTCACACGAAAGTTAAGTTTAGAAAAATAATAAATAAGAAAAATTGCGCAATTTCTTATAAAAATATTCTCCCGCAAACAGTTTGTGGGTTCATTCCCTTCTTCAAATTGTTGATTCAATCAAATATCTCATAATAAAGAAAAGTATCCGAAAATTTAAAAAAAAAAGATTAAATAAATAATAGTTTTAAGTATTAGTACTTACATTATCCACATAAATCTAGATCTTGGAGCTTCGATCATATAATGCTGGTTGGCGACGAAATGCGATTGCTTTGAAAACCCAATATTTCTTGTTAACCAAGCTCGATACACCCACGGCTAGCTTGGAAAAATTCTCACCCCTAAAAGTTCTCATATTACACTTTTACCCCACAGTTGGGTAACACATTCCACATTCCTTCGTCCGGAAGTTCGGGGTGAATGATCGCAAATTGCCACAGTAGGTTCAGTTAACGATGTCCGAGATTGAAATGTAAGGTCAAGTCAAAAATAGCTACCTCATAGATAATTCAAGCCCCGTGTGATTCCCGGGAACGAAGTCTAATTCCCAGGAATAGAAAAAGTACAAAAATCTTATGATTTCTCCGGAACCCGGGAAAGAAACCCTAGGTTTAATATTTCCACCCATCTCTTGTATCACTTTCAACGTGATTTTCCCATTGTTCTAATTTATCAGAATTCAAATATACATTATGTGTTCTAATTTCTTCAAACAGACGCGTGACAGATCGGCCTGGCATCTCTAAATAGAAATTTAAGTTTTTAATTTTAAAAAATTTAAAGGGAGGAAGGACACTTTCTGAGGAAGGACAGAACCTATAAAAGGAGGAGGACGATTGGTCACCTTAATAACTCGCATTTATACGAAAATGCAGCCAACAAAATAATTACTCAAAGTCCTATCTAATGTTATACCTCTAAAATATGTTCTCTGGACACGTAATTCGTTTGCTTACTTTTTAAATGAAATGCTAAAGTAGACGTGCGAGTAAAATAACGAACTATCGAAAGTTAGTTCAAATTAATATTTACCTTAAGATTCAAGAAAAATTGGGTTGGTTCAAGATAATGGTTTCTGTTTGGAATGCAATAAAAAGAAACCTTAAAAAATAATAAATAAATAAATAAAACTATAATGCTAGCGGAAAAAGAGTTTTACTAATAAATAACACCTATTACGGGTACCCAAAAGAGACAATGATTTACAACCTTTCCTTCTCTATCTCTAAGAAAAAGTAATTAAAAATAGAAGAGCAAATTTTCTAAGAAATACTGAGAGTTTTATTTTGTAATTTAATGGGAATAATAGGGAAAATGAAATAAGAAGGAATAAAAAACCATGAAAAGTACTCATGAATGAAAATTTAAAAAATAAAGAAATTGTTTGCGTTAGTCATCAAATATCGAATATCAATGACATTCGTGTGGGAAAGTTTATTTTCTTCATTCTTTAGTTCAGTTGAGGTACAGAAACCATATTTTTTTGAAAAAGTACAACAAAGTTCCAAATAATACACAATTCCAATTCTTTTGGAAGTATCCAGCCAGTGGCCACAGTTTTTACAAACAGCCAAGTTCAATAAAGCATTATTCAATAAATTTAATTCTATTTTTTAAAACATTTTTTTTTCTCACTTCCCTCTATATTTTCTTATAAACTGTTTGGAATAAGTTTTCGTTTCGAAGCATTTTGAATAATAGTTTCTATGCTCTCTGATGTGCTAGCTGGAATAATTCGAGCATCCATTTTTCGGGTGCCGGTATTTTTATGTTTTTTAAGTATTTTCTTAGATTCGTAATTTTTGTCGTTAACAAAATACTAATAAATAATTAAATGTAGAACTTGGATTAAACAAGAAAAAGTTCTGGTTAAATAAAAAAATAACCATCACAGTCAACAAGTTCAATCAATAATAATCACACTTAACAACGAACCAAACGAAAAAAGCAACTGTGAATTGGGTCATATCTTTTCTTATTCAAAGGAAAAACATTTCGTTTATGTTGAAAACAAGATTCTACTAATTGTAGACAAAACAAATCTTGCAGTCATCAAAAACTTATCCATAGTAAAAAGCAGGTGTTCCGACTAGTCAAGGATTGGGTTCCTTTTAAAAAATAAATAAACATACTTCTAATTATCGTTCTGCCATCTGTCATATATCATTTTAAACAGAAACATTTGAACTTTTAGAAAATGTAAAAAAGTGAAAATCGATATTTTTTCGAAAGAAATGTGCCGGACCTTCTTTAAAGTCATAATTCATCGATAGTTGATTTTTAAATAAATCTATGCGAATTAAGAAAAAAAAATTGTACATAAACAACAAAAAAATTATTAATAAATAATAGCAACTCAATTTCACATTATCAAATGCTGATAAGAAATTCCAAAAATACGAGGGAAACATTGTATTAATTAGATTATCCTTTTCAAACCTGATACCATTTTAAATGAGATAAAAAAATTTAATGGTTTTATTTTTCTAAAAGTATAAAACATAAGTACTAATGCTACGAGAAAATTAAATTTTTATAAACAGTTTTGTTATGCTAAGAGGTACGCCTCAGATCTTAAATGCAACGATAAAAATAATTCCATTTTTTTTACCTAATTGCATTTGTTCTAATTAATCTTTAAAATTGGGAAAAAATGCATAATAATTAAGTTTTCAAATAAAATTTTGAAATCAATTATTTTTAAAAAAAATATTTATAAAAATTTATTTGAGAAAAAAAATATAGAATATTTTCTGAATATTATGATATTAAGGCTATAGGTTACATACGCATTATACCTTCGACCAATTTCGTCAAATGAAACTACGTCGTCAAGTTCCGCAATATACAGACATAAACGGAAACGATTATAATAATAACGGCAGATTTTTGGAAGTGGTGACGTTTACATATTTGATCAAATTAATCGACGGTATATCACGTAAGTACTGGAAAATAAAATGTGTATTATAAGGTGGTTGATCATTTTACAAATGCAGAAATTATTCGGCGTAGTTACCTGACTCGGTCTTTCGGGGTAAATTGCAATTTATTTTGGAGCTTTATGGTAATAATTGCGGATTTTCTTCGAACAGGAAACAACATATACATATAAATCTACTAATCAGATTCAAAAAAATCTCATGAATATTGAGCACGGTAATTAAAATTCCGTAATCACAATTTCACAAATCGCACAGGAAACTAAGTCTTTGTCAAATATTTGACTCCCATAGTACTTCCCTTTTTCTGTCCATATAGTATACACTCAAGAGCCAAAACATTACAACCACCCCTACATTTTGCAATGAACTCGCCTGGATGACGTGGAAGGCACAGGATCAGGTGGAAGTGGTATTTAACTGCTGCTGGAGAGTCTGAAGAATCATTCTTTCACTTACTTCTGTGTGTGATGGGAAAGACTGCGGATCTAAGCGACTTTGATAGAGGGCAGATTGTAATGGCTCGAAGGCTCGGAGCAAGTATTTCCAAAACTGCACGACTCGTGGGTTGTTCGCGATCTGCAGTTGTTAGTACTTATGCAAAGTAGATGAATGACGGTGAAACCAGCAGTAGACGACAAGGTGTTGGACGTCCACAAGCTATCAAAGAAAAAGGTCGTTGGAGACTGTCTCACATGGTGAAGCAAAACCGGAGCCAGACAGTGGCTCAGCTGACAGCCCAATACAATGCAGGGGCAAGTAGAATAGTAACGGAGCACACTGTTCAGCGGACACTCTTGGATATGGGGCTACGCAGCAAACGTCCCACTAGTGTGCCTTTGCTGACCAAGCGTCATCACCAACTGCGCCTGCGCTGGGCCCGGGAACATCGCGGCTGGTCCGTGGATCAGTGGGAGAGAGTTGCCTGGTCAGATGAATCACGGTTTGTCATTCATCACGCCAATGGCCGTATCAGGATACGCCGTCTTCCAGGCGAACAGTTGCTCCCTCAATGTACAGTAGGCCATACAGTGGTGGCGGTATTATGCTTTGGGAGACGTTCTCTTGAGCGTCCCTTGGACCCGTGGTTGTGGTAGAGCAGACCATGAATGCTACAGAGTATCTGAACATCATTGCGGACCAGTTGCACCCTTACATGGCCTTTTTTTTTCCAACTGGAAATGGAATGTTCCAACAGGTCAACGCCCCGTGTCACAAGACTAAAATTGTGTTGGAGTGGTTCCAGGAACATGATGCTGAATTCCAGTTAATGTCCTGGCCGCCTAACTCACCGTATTTCAATCCGATAGAAAACATTTGGGATGTCATGGGACGGCAGCTCAGAGTTCAAAGACCACCAATTCGCAATATCTCGGATTTGCGTGACTGTTGCTTAAACATCTGGTACAATCTGTCTCCGGCCATCTACCAAGGACTTGTGGTATCCATGCTAAGGCGGGTTGAGGCTGTGTTGCGTGCCAAAGGTGGGCCAACTCGTTATTGACAGGTGGTCATAATGTTTTGGCTCTTGAGTGTAGAAGTGCAGATATCTTCTGTGAAATTTAATCCCTTAAGCGGGTTGCTCGCACAAAGTACGGGGAGCTATGAAATGTTGGGCGCAACTAGTTTGCATGAACCCTGTACAGGCACGAATATTTTCTTTCTATCTTTGATTTGCGCTTAATTTTAATTCTTATGGTATATTGTTTGCTGCTATTGTTTTGAGAAGGAGAAGCAGCTTTTCTATGATACTGAAATGCGTTTTGTCCGGTATGTTTTTGTGAGGAAGACCGGAATAATTTTTACGTATTTAAATTGCGTTTTAAATTAATTTTACGGCACCAAGAAGCACACTAAGCCGTCATTTATTCCAATAAAAATTCTTTATTAATTGAACAGCAAAAATCAAAAACATTATTTACATTTTATCTTGTTGAGTAGTATATGAACTACTTGGCCAAACGATTATGGATTATTTATTTTTATTGTAGACGTAACACACTCTCCCCTTTGAGTCAATTATGACTCAAAGAAGACCGTCAAATTCAACAAGTCCAGTTTTTGCGGCGGTTTATTCTTACGTCCTCTATCACCCTTTAAGAGGAAGAGGGGGCCAGCCAGATCACACACACACACACACACACACAATAACTGTTACCTCGAATACTTTTGCATCCCTAATTATGTCTTCAGGCAAGGCAACAGGCGCACTGGCAGTAGGTCCTGCGCTGTATCGTCTACACACGACACACTTTCTAATAATCTGTCTGACAGTTCTTCTCGATTTTAAAATCCAATATTTCCCCCTTATTGTTGAAAGCAGTATTTGAGTACCCACATGACAATTAGATTTGTGCAAGTACTCCACTAGTCGTGTAGTTAACGCACAATTTGCTGGAAGAAGGATGGGTGTTAAAAAGCAAGGATCATCCTTCCATTCGGTAATTTTAGTCTAAACACGCAATAATCCCTCTTTATCATTAACTACATTGATTATAGGTACATTCTTTGGCTCAGGGAAACATTCGTTTTGAACAGTCCTTATAAGTATCTTTTCCGCATTCTCGAATTCTGAACTGGAGATTTCTCCCCCATTTCTATCCTCGGGACTCTTACGACAGTTAACAATGAATCTCTTTTTATCCATGCTACTAACCTGATTATAGATTGATAATTTGAAAATTTCTGGACGAACCAAGGAAAGTTTTCTTTTATGTTAATACTACACAATGTAACCTTTCTCCTTTCAGCATTTACCTCTTTAACCTCAGAGTCTATTTTTGTTATTGGCCAATCCCCTGGTTCTTCCCTTAACCAGGCGGGACCTTCAAACCATTTTAAATCTAACAATTGTTGCGGAGTGCAACCCCTTGAGAGAACATCTTCTGGGTTAGAAATTCCAGGGACATATCTCCAATTTTCGTGGGAGTCTACTTCATTTATCTCTCTGACTTGATTAGAAACAAATATTGACCATTCTCCTCGGTTTTTAATCCACCACAGTGCAACCATAGAATCTGTCCAAAATGTTGTTTTAAGGTGTTGTAGGTCAAGTGCTGTCCAAACCAAAAGAGCTAGTCTTGCACCAATGCTACAGGCTAGCAGTTCTAACCGAGGTATTGATATTGTTTTAATTGGTGCCCCTCTAGTTTTGGCTCATATCAGATGAACTTGAACCCCATTAATGGTAACTGACCTAACAAAAATACAGGCGGAATAACATTCTTAGACGCATCTACAAAAACATGCAACTTTGACTTTCCACTAACAATTATATATCTTAAAATTTCTATATTACTAAAACATGCCACTTCAAGTTGTCGTAGCCTTTCACTAACCCTATGATTATTAACTCTCCTTCGCATATTATCTAAATCTGAATATGTTGGATCCATAATTAATTACAACCAAATTAATAAATCAATCTTATTTATTTATCTTTCTTAAATGAGAAATACACAAATATTATTCAGACTATAAGAACAACAAATTACAGTGGAGTGTGAGAAGAAACTAATTATGAACGACGGAATACTAACTGAAACCACGGAGAATAACGTATACAATCAAACTACGCATTTATATCTAATTTATGAAAATAACTGACCTGATACCTTTTTCTTAAGACAGGCTTTTCTAATACTGGATTGCTCTAAGGAGCGGCTTCAATCTTTGATATCTTTCAGTTCCGTCCCGAACCGAATTAATGAACCTTTTTCGATAGTCTTCTCCGGGCGAATATACTTCCACTAGTTAAACTAATCTCTCAGAATCACCTTCTTAATAAACCTCGTAGTCATCCTCCTTCTCTTCATTTCATTTCTCCCTTTTATATCTTTTTCGAACTCGCTAAACCCGAAACTATCTTGTTTGCATAAGTCACACTTTTGGCTCTCGGTGGAGATTGATTAAAAGAAATAAAATATTTAAAGATGTGAGAGAAGGTTAGTGAAACGCGTAAGCACCCGTCACAACCCCCCTCCGAGAAAAAAAGCGTGACTTATTGAAGGTCTAAACGACCTACAAGAACTCGCTTAATTTACCTAACGTCTGAAAAACACTGAACCTGCACAAAATTTTAACTACTCTAGAATGCCTAAAAATACTGAACTTGTAGAAAGTTAACTCACGAACTTTAGAATGCCTGAAAATCCTGAATTTGCAGAAAATTTTAACTCTCTAAGTTAGAAACTTTAATTAAACTAGCACACAGAAATGACTACTCAAAGGGGTACTCCACTCTAATTTATTGAACTTGTACAATATATACAATCACTACAGTGCATCCCATTCGGGCGAAGATCAGGGGAAAACCTTTCCAGGAAAAAACCCTGATCATGCACTTTACTTAAGTGCTAATAAATATAAAATTTTACCTTAATATCTTCTCACGACATCAAGGTTTTCATCGCATCACTATGTTCAGGGACTGCTGCCCTGAAAGGAAACCTTGTCAATTTTTTCTAAAACATGACATTAAATGCACAGAACTTTTATACAACTTCCTTATTGACATAAAATATGGCACACATTATATTATATATATATAGTTTCATAACAAAATAACCTTCATCTGGTTTCATTTTCAAAAAATTCCCAATCAATCGCGCTGCGCTGTTAATGTTTTTTTTGTTAGTATTCCTAATTACGCCGCGCCCAGAAACCAGACACTACTTATACGTCTTAATAATTACACACAAAATATATACATTTTTTTACATAGAATATATTACAACAAACAATACAAGTAATCTCACATATAAAGCCTCGTCTTTAATGTGTAGCAAAACAATTGCAATTCAAGAAGTGTTTTTCCACAATTTGGAAAAAAATTAAATAAAAAACCTTTTTCAACCGATATGAAAATACACAAAACGCAGTAACTTTTGTAGGTTAATTTTACAAAAAAAATAGACTAGCCCACATGGAAAATACTCCGAACTGTCTGTCAGAGGAAAAATAAACAAATTAGAATTTTACAACCTGGCTAGTCTTTAGATCCAATCTGCATAGGCTTTGTCTCCAACCATGGCCTCTGTGCTGGATGACCTTGTCCTAGGGTTGTCCTCTCTGCGCTCCCACCTTCTGGGTCTCCTCTTCCATCGAGTCCGTTGAAGTTGATATGCTCCTGCTGAGGCGTTGTTTTCATTTGTGAGAACTGGAACTTGGCTGTTGTCCACTCGACGTCGGCTCCGAAGATTGTATGGACAGCTCCTTTCCTGATGAGGTCTGTTGTACTTGAATCTGTGGGATGGTCCTGGAACTGCTCTTTCAGAACTATTTTCTTCCACCTTTCTATACCGCTTTCTGGAGGACGAGACGGCATTGACGAGGAAAACTTTCTCTTGTCTCGGGATACCTGGGCCTCTGGTCTCTTCTTCTTTTGTATATTATCTCTCCAAGAGTCTGGTCTTCCTCTTTTCTCTCTTCAGTCCAATACGGTTTTTTCTTCCTGAAATTATACACCTCACCCCCCCCCCCGAAGAAACAGCAGACTCCGTTCTTCCCCTTTTTTTCTCACCTCCACTCCATCGCGTCTATTCGCAACTATATCTCTACTACCATTTAAATTTCCTAATTTCGATCCTCTACGACAACCCCCAT
>BMAO01031784.1:0-55130 GCA_019973975.1 Trichonephila clavata
ACAGGCTACATTTTCCATAGTGAACGTTTTAGAGGTTTTGATGGTTGTGTTGTACAACTCATATGGTTTATAAATTATTTTTCTATGAACAGGCTACATTTTCCATAGTGAACGTTTTAGTGGTTTTGATGGTTGTGTTGTACAACTCATATGGTTTATAAATTATTTTTCTATGAACAGGCTACATTTTCCATAGTGAACGTTTTAGTGGTTTTGATGGTTGTGTTGTAGAACTCATATGGTTTATAAATTATTTTTCTATTAGCGGGCTACATTTTCCATAGTGAACGTTTTAGTGGTTTTGATAGTTCTGTAGTACAACTCATATAGTTTATAAATTATTTTTCTATGAACAGGCTACGTTTTCCATAGAGAACGTTTTAGTGGTTTTGATGGCTGTGTTGTAGAACTCATATGGTTTATAAATTATTTTTCTATGAGCGGGCTACATTTTCCATAGTGAACGTTTTAGAGGTTTTGATGGTTGTGTAGTACAACTCATATGGTTTATAAATTATTTTTCTATGAACAGGCTACATTTTCCATAGTGAACGTTTTAGTGGTTTTGATGGTTGTGTTGTACAACTCATATGGTTTATAAATTATTTTTCTATGAACAGGCTACATTTTCCATAGTGAACGTTTTAGTGGTTTTGATGGTTGTGTTGTACAACTCATATGGTTTATAAATATAAATAAACTGAACATTAAATGAAAATGAACAGAATATAAAGAAACAACCGGGCATTTGTGCGATCTCTATTGGGGATAAAGTTCAAATTGATCAAGCAAGGGAAGAACGTGATGAAATAAGGGATATTAATCATGATAGTGAAAGTAAATTTGAGAAATGTGATGAACAGGAAACTTTTAAATTGAAAGGAAAGTTTTCAAATGCTACTTAAAAAACCCCATCAAGAAAGAAATGAAGCCACAAGTGTAAAACAAGACACACTGCTCCCTGTCAAAAAGACACAATGAAAAAAAAGTTCAATATGCTATTTGTCGATCAAAGATCGATAAATCTACAATAGTTGGAATAAAATATGACTGTTTTATCATCTGATGTTATGATTAAGGATGATCCGATATCATGAAAGTACACTACAAGGTCTAACTTTTAAAATAAGGAAAGTAAATTATTGCAAATACCTGTTTGTAATCATTTCGTGTCCAATTTAATAGCTTCTTAATCCTTGCTGCTTTCGGATCCCCCCCTCCCCATGGAACCTCAATAATCAGCGAGATCTCCATCTCCACCAATATGAAGAGAAGATATCACGAATGAACTTTAGTTTTGTATAACAATGCTTCTTTGAAATATTTCTTTAAAATGCTTGAAAAATATTCAAATCTTATTAATTATATTTTATAGAGAGAAAAGAAAATGGGTCTTTGAGCAATTCATGTTTATTTGAAGATAAAAGAAGGCATATTTTATGACAAAGAAATTTGTACAATTTTTGTAGTCAAAAAAGTGAATAATCTTAAGAAATACACTCCTTACAAGATTGAAATAAACAAGGCTAAAAATATAGAAAAAAACCAAAGGCAAAAAATTTAATGAAAAAATATAGTCTAGGGTTTTCGTACTTTTGTTTTAAACATTTTTTTTTTGTATTTTAAAGGATCTTTTGTTTGTTTGGGCTCCATTTACTTTCTCTTTTGCTTACGTTTTTCAAGGTATTTAAGAACTTATAAAAAAGCATGTATAAACTTCTCTCGTGGTTTCTCTCCATTGAAGCAATGTGAAGAAATCATATTTTCAAAATTAAAAAATAAAATTAGATAATACAGTGAAAATTGTTTAACATGAAACTAAGAGGACTAGAATATTTTTTCGCTTTAAAAAAAATTGTGTTAAAGGATATTGCAAAAATAAATAATTAAATGAATGAATAAAAAGAAGAATAAAGAAAGAAAATAAACATATATTCAACAAAATTAAGTCTTAGAGTACATTTTATTTACATAGATATGTGTATATGCATATATTTAATAAAAAACGCTCAAACATTTACGAAATGTTCTTTCTTTTTTAAAATTATTGTTGATAAAGTAGAGTTATAATAAACAATCTTTACATATTTCCGTTTCCATCTTCTGTTTGTGACAGATCTATACTGTTCCTTCTATTAACCTCTGTGGGAATTCTTTTGGGCCATCATTTTTTCAACCAATTTCCTCCGAAGACAGAAAGCGTGATTATGCAAATTAAGTTTAATATATGTATTCCGTATTCACGAGTTTGAAAGTTAGTGAAGTGAGAATAGATTGGAAGAGAAGTGAATAGTGAATAGATGAAAAGTAAGGTAAATCGGCAGTGAAACGTATACGTTTACAGTTTAGGAAGCGAGAAGTCGGAATATTAAGAAATTGCTTAGTTTAACTGCTGGAGCCGTGTTAAAGTAAACGCAAGGATTAGAAGACCGCAAGAGTTCAGGTACTGTGATCTTTAATCAAGTTCTTGTTAGAGAGTTAAATTATTAGTGCGGTCATAAAATAAACAAGCTCTGTATAAAGTTATCTTAGAAGTAGATCTGCATGATTGAATATATTCTCCCCCCGCCATCTCGTCTCACCTCCGTTCTCTGACTGATCAAAGTTATCTTACTTAAAGTGTTATTGTGTCTGAGTTGAATATAGTGATAAATAAATAATTGAAGTTCATCATGTCGTCTGATCATTTAGTTCCTCCCACACCTCTAGCCGGGTCACATGGAAGAAGGAATGCAAATTCCTTATATGTTTTTAATCAACAGCCTTAAGAAGCTCCATTTTCATTTTAAGCAAAATAGCTGTTTTCTTTCCCCCTGAGCTTTTTGCCATTGTGTTCGCAAAGACATTCTTCTAATGTAAAAAAAAACAATGCCAATGAAACTCACTGATTTTTACTCACATTGCGATATACACGTCTACGAATTTCAAAGCGAGATGAGAGGTTTTCGTGTGACGTATGTAGGGATGGAGAGGGAAAGTAGCTTATATATAAGCAAAATTGGCTCGTGTCGTAGGCTATTCCGTGGGTGTTACAAAGCCAAACTAGCCTCCTTTTTACAAAGTTCCTGCACGGCTGATATTTCCTATATTTTGTTCATTCCCAAAAGAGAAATGTTTCGGTGTTAAGTGATTTTCCTTTTGTGTTAAGAGAAAGAAATGCATGAAAATGCATAGTAGTTTGGTGGGACCGTTGCATTATTTCGTGTTAAGCGATATTGCGTTTTAAGTGATTTCGTGTTAAACGTATTTTACTGTACACAGATAACTTATTGAAACAATTTTGTTAATAATCAAAATAATTCACTTAAGGTATCCGACTGGTTGCGACATTTTTTTTTTTTTTAAAAAAAAGGAGATATGGGGAATTTTTGGTATTTTTAGATTTGTTTAGTACATTTTAAGAAAAATGTGCTAAAATTCAGAAGAGAAAAAGAAATTATCATTATTAAAATGGGGAAAAATAGGTAAAAGTTGACAAAAAATAGCATAAACGTGATCCATTCTGTACCAAAGGTTTATGAACAAATTTTAAATTTTTTAAATCTAATGTGTTGCTATATTATTCATTCTTAAAATGACCTTCAGGATAAGAGGTATTTTCTTTTTTACAAAACCTAGAGCACTTTATCTCAGTTATTATATGAAATTGCTTAAAAAAACAGTGATTATATTCACATAAGGAACTATAAATTTTGTAATAAAACAGTGATTGATAAATCTGAAGGTTAAAACAATTCTACTATTATGCAGAACTTACAAAAAAATTTCAGTTAATTATGTTCAAAACTTTTTGAGCAATCGCTGACCCCGTTTGATTATTTTCAAAAAATCACATTTCGAGTAAAACGCGTTTCAAATTATGACATCTTGGTTAAAGTAATGGCATCTGTTTTTATTAAAACACTTGCAGTTTTTGTTCTAGTGAACGGAAAATAATAAACTTGGTATTTTTACAAAGCTAATAAGATGGCCCATAAAATAAAATCATAAAAAAGTTGTCAATTTTTGGCAAAATTCATGATTTTAGGGTAGTCGGATATCTTAAATAAAAGAAACTCTTTCGTTCAGGTGTAACGTGTCTAAAAAGTATCGAAAATTTCTCTTTTTAATTTACACTTTACTTCTTTATCCCGTGAAATACTTTTTAAAGCTAAAAAGTCAAAGTACAATTCTTTAGTTTGAAAAACTAATAAAAACAAAATTTACATTAGAATACAATGTATCATGAAACGGTAAAAAAACATGTAACATATACAATAATAATAATAAAAGATTATATTGAGACTTCATCTCAACAAGCAATATTTATCCTAAAAGGCTTAAAGTAAACCTTACTCTCAAGAAAACATAACACAACACATCCTTTTAACAACTCATCCTCAAGTTCCGGATCTAAAGAAAGTACACGAAAATGTAAAATAAACATAAATATTTTTATAAGCATTTAAGATATCTCAAAGATAGTCTATGCAGTCTGTTTAAACAAATAGAATCTTCAGCCAAAGACATACAGACAGCCTCGGGACATAAAGACGAGCACCAAAGAAAAGTTGTAAACATAACAATAGAATCCTACAGCACACACGTGATCTGTTTTATAATTCATTTCGTCTCTTTTCTCTGGGAGAATTGCTTCCACACAGATCATTCCATATAAAAACATTTTGTTCTCTGAAATAAAGCTGTACAGAAATAGGAATGAAAACTCAGAAAAGAGATATGAGACATAGGATTAGAGGAAGGCATTACAAACAAACATTATACACTGTGTTAGATTATGTTGACTCAGTTGTAGAAGCTATGGTCTTGGTAAACATAAATTGATAATTTAAATATTTTATAGTGGTGCATTCGTCATGAATGTCGAGGATTTGAAGTTTATCCACGCATTGAAATGCATTTAAACTTTTTAAGAAGTTAAATATTTAATGTTGTAAATGTTGAGTATAAAAAAACTCTATTTTATTATAACAATTTACATTTAATATGAAATGTTATCCACAGGTCAAACTTGAATCAAAAGTTTGAAGCAATTTAGAGAAATTAAATCTTTGAAAAATCAAAATTATGTTGTGCGCACTGTTATTTTGTATAATTTTGTTTTATTTAAAAGATCATATCATATAAGTGCGATTTATGATACAGTACAGTCGTTTATCCGAACGTTTGTTATCTGGAGCATCAAATATCCGAGCCAATGTCCGGATACGTTTTCGAGCAGAGCAATGTGCTCAAAAGTCGTTTCGTTTGAGGTCAAATACGACAGGAAACAACAACGAAAGTAACTAAAGTTCATGAAATGCTAACGCGTTTCTGAATTACAGACAGCTACGGAGTGGTACAAACAACAATCAGAGTGCTGTCCTACTCAACTACTGCTGTTCAAGAGAATCAAAGACCCTGCAGTGAAAAAACGAAGGTGTACAATGGTACAGCAAAAAATAAGTGATTATTTTCCAAAATGAAAATAAAATTGCGATATTTTGCACTTATTTTGCTTTTTCTTCAAGCTCGTTTCTCTCATGTGATGATTTTTAATATTCGTATAGTTTCCGGTTTCATATACTGCATGGATCGCATTCGGTTTTCGGTTATCCGAACAATCCCGTATCCGAATGGTGTCCGGTCCCAATTGATTCAGATAAACGACGTTCTACTGTACTCGTATTTGTTCTAGTAATGACAATTCATGTTGTATATATACATATGCATATAAGTTATGAAATATTTATCTCTCTTTTTGAAAAAATACTCTTTTAAATTTATAGCATTAATTTTCCTTCCTTTCTACTTTTATTCTATTATGAAATTATTTATTCTTATTTTACAACCATTATTTCTATGGAATATATAATAACACTAATAATAATAATTATTATTATTACTGTTATTATATTTTTTAAATTTTATTAGTGACTCCTAAGAAAGAAAGTGAAATCTTTCAATGGATTTACTGTCGCAAGAAATTATACAATATCATTAGCAAAAGTATATAATTAAATAAACCCTTAAATAAAATTTCATTTCTAAGAATTTCTCTTCTAGAAACATAATTTAATTTTTATGATTGTGTATATCAGAAGTTCAAAATTTATTTTATCATGGAAGCAAAAAACAGATTGAACTAATTTAATAACAGTAATTTTATTTATTCTAACACAATAAAAATACAACACTAAAACTAACACCTTCACTTGTAATTTAACTCAATGTAGAATTAAAAACCATAAAACAGTCACAAGTAATATCTTCCCTCCCCATGGTATATTCGTATTTTGCAGCAGTTCTTTCAGAAAAAAAGTATTGATACAAAATAATTTTCGTCTTTCAATTTCTTAAATTTGTTTGTTTTTATATTGAATTTATTTGTTTTCAGAAAAATTTCTTTTTAGTAAAATTCCTTTAGTCAGTTTATTGTTTATAATAAAACCCCTCAACTATTCCATCTTTAATGCGAAATTTTCATTTTTTAATCAAATTCAGCTATGATTTCACCATATATTATCAGCTATGATTTCACTATACTCCTAGGGGGAGTGATAATTGTACGGGGGGACAAGCATATTAAAAAGTCGAGAACAAAAGATTATTTTAAAAAATTATTTTACTGAATGTAATCAAACAAAATACATTCTGACATACTGAAAAAAATAAATACCTATTTACACTGATGTAATATACTTATATATGTATCACTACTGCATAATGTATTTTATAGGTAATTTAACAATACCAAATTAAGAATAACATCAATAATTATCGATAACCCCATGGACATGTCATACATAAAATTATATACAAAAATTAGCACTATAGTGATAATTTGTACCGGTTTATCATTATTCCCTTAACTTCTGAATTAAAGTTACGCGATTCACTCCCCAACTTTCACATTTTCCACGTAGACATACGTATGGGATGTATTGGGTGTACCAATAAAGTTAAGTAATGAAATAAGTAAATCCCTTACAAAACACACACACTGTAAAGGTCCTTCTGTTACATTCCAAAGTCTTTGGAATAACTTTATGGATAGCAATGCACTGAAAATATACTACTTCGGAAAGACGTATATGTACGTCTGAGGCAATAAACTCTTCAGCTGAGCGAGACGCTTATATACGCCAATTGCACTTAAGAGGTAAAAGTCGTTTTGTAGCTTTAATGACAAAGTGTCGTATTGAATTAAATGCAATGTTATTATATGGAGGATGGGTGTGATGAAAGTTATGATTGAATATTGGGTCGCAAATATTGAAATTTTCAGAACTGTCTTAATATATATAAATCTGATTCTGCTTAATTTCCTATCTTTCTCTATTAACTTCATAATAGATTATAGTCAGTGATCATCATTTGATACAATCAATGAAGCTAAATCAGTATCAAATCTCCTCCACTGTTTTCAAACTGAGGACCTCTTGAAGCTTTTATGGGTAGGGGCGTCAATAAAATACTTTTTGTCGAGGAACAAGTTTCTTGATATTGTTTTCTTCACATCTTTGTGTTAGTCTATTTATTCTCTTGTGTGTTTTGAGAGGAAAAAATCGTTTTTCTTTTTTCGTTCTTTTCTCTTTTTCTTAAAGGGTTGAGTTGAAAACTATCCGGAAGGAAGCTGAATCTTTTATGATTACAAAAGCATTGCATAGGTTTCCCTTTTGTTCAAATTAGTCAGAAAATGGTTAGTAAAAACACCATCTGAAAGGCTTTTCTCGGATGAAAACATGATTTTATTTCAAAATTCTATTGCTTTATAGGATATTTATCTCTTAACCATGATTTGAGGATTCTCAGTCTAGGTAAAAATACGTTATATATAAAAATTAATTCTATAAAGTTATTTTAAAAGTGGTTCACATTTTATTGGATTTGCCTTAAAATTGTAAACAAGCTATTAGTTAAGGAATGTATATTAAAATTGCGAAATATTTTACATCTCCAGCTCTATTTTTAAGCAAATCAAGTTTTTCTGAATTCATATTTGTTTTAATTAATGTTGTAAAATATTTAACAATTAGGAAATATCCATAATACTTAAGTAGGAAGCTTTTTTTTAAAAAAATTCTATTTTACTATGCTGGAAAAACTTTCTTGCATAAAAACTTTGATTTTATAATATACAACTAAGGGCGAGAAAGAAAACCCCATTTCAATAAATCGAATATAAAGCAACCTTTCAACGCATTCCCAATAGAAATGAAATAGTATTGTTTGTCAATTGGTAAATCTACGTTATCTGTGATAGTGTAATGAAGATTAGTTTATAGGAAATAAAGATAAACTTAAGTGCTATTAAATAAGATAAATTACAACACACAATTTAAGTAAAAAAATTAGGTGCATTATTTTAAATTATTGTATCTAAAACCTCACATTTTGAATTTATCAAAAAAGACCCCATCCCTTTAAAGGGTCATTAAATGAGTACCAAGCATGCTTGAGAACTTAACATTGGGGGTTTCGCGTCAGACTGACCACTTGACCGGAACGTCTGCTCATGCACCTCAGGGCCCAATGTTACGTATACTGATACGGGCACAGTAGACCTTGGCTCTCATGGGCTGTTGCGCCACTGAATTAAGTTAAAAGGAAAATGATAAAATTTAATTTAATAAAATATAAATCAAATAATAAAACTTTAGTTTTTGTTATAAAATATTTGTGTCTTTGTATTTCTATCAGACTAGAAAAAGGCATTAGTTCATTATTTAAATTTACAATTTACTCCGGGTAGTTCTGTATTCATTACTTTTAATGCTATATATATTCTGCTGTTGTAATATTTCAAAAGAAAATCAATACATGTTTAACCCCTTAACTGGTTTGCCCGTAAACCGTACGGGCTACCGAAAACTAACCACAACTGGTTAGCCCGTACGCTGTACGGACACCCATATTTTCTTCTTTCTACCTTTGATTTACACATACTTTTAATTCTTATAGTGAGATTATGAGTGCTAGTGTGTATGTTTTTAAGAGATGCAGTTTGTCCATGGTACTGAAATACTTCTCATCCGGGACTTTCTTTGTGGTGAAGGAGGGAATTTTTCTTTGAAGCCACGAAATTAGATTCTTGAAAGTATCCGATAAAGAATAGTGATTTTCAAGTTCATGAGCAATTTGTTTCTTGAGAAGAAATGAAAACGGAAAGTTAAACCAAAAAAGCCAATATTATTTCTGTGCCCATTGCAACATTTGACTTAGTATTACACCATGTTTCAAATTGTGTGTGGTTTTATATGTTACCGTTAAAGTGTGTATAATTCAGTTATTTCATATCATAACTAGTTATTTCATGAAACAACTAGACAAGTCAGTTAAAATATATAATAGATGAAACATTTCATACTTTACCTAGTTATTCTGTAAAATAACTAGCTATTCTATGAAATAACTAATGATAAACCGTTAAAGTGTAAAATAAACAATTTCAGAGCTATTTTATAAATTAATTGATCATAAATAGCTAAAACCCCTCAAAAATACATTTTATCTCTATTGCGGGTGATTAATTGATAAATAATGCAAAGCAGATGATATAATTTATTATTGCTCATATTGCAAACATTAGTTACACACAAGCTGCATGACCTGGCGTTGCACGGGCTTCTTCAAGTGAACAGATTTTTTTTTGCCTTAAAAATTTCCCCTTCCCGTCTCGGTGCAAGCACTCTTCCTGGTGTGTTTGTGACTTCCATTTTAATATATCATTAAAATAACCTATTTCGAAATTTCTTCCACCTCTTTGCTCCATTGGATGGGTCTGTTTCCCGTCAGATTAGCCTGGCGTAGCACGGGCTATTACCGAGTACATCACTTTATTCCCATGGAAATTTCCCCTTTCTCTCTCGACGCCAGCCCTTGTAGGAGAGTGATTTCTATATTTATGTCATTAAAATTCCATTTTTATCCGAAATTTATTCTATTACTTCTTCGGAATATTTCTTTTCCCTCGTTTAACCCGGTATTGTGCGGGCTTTTTGGAGTATAAAGCTCTTTTTCCCTCATTTTTTCCTCAAGGATAAGATCAAATTTCTATTTTCGATTAATAATTTACAAAAATAATCTTATCTTATCCAATAGAAAGCAGTCATTGTACGATTTTTTAAAATAATTTAGTAATAAATTATAAAAAACAATACTGTGTTTTAGTTTTTTTAAAAAAATATTAATTTACATCCATATATAGCTGCATGGTCCGGCGATGCACGGGATTTTTCTTGTGTATAACTGTTCTTCTTATTCTGTTTTCACATTAGTTACACACAACATTAGTTACACATAAAGGAAACAAAAGAATTTTTCCATTTGTTACTGGCACAATTAATTTTTCTACTCTTTGAACTTCAAGCATACCATAATGCTGAAGTCACCAATATTTACGTTGTACTCTTTTCTGTGCTGTGTTGGATCTCTCTTACATTAAATCTTTCTTATTTACAAGTTGTTCTCAAATTCCTGCAGAAGTCATTTCTTGACAACAGGTTACAAAAATTATTTGTTAATGATCCAAAAGGTAAAATGCTAACATAAATACACCTAATAAAATTCTAAGTTTATATACAACAGAGTGAAAGGTACACACACACACGTCATTGCAAAGCAGATTTAAGATGCTCAAAGCTGTGACTAAAAGCAGATAGAATGGGTTCAAAGAACTTTTGAGTGTCGTAATTCATACTTTAACGATCAAGTAATTGTTATTCTATGGAATACCTAGTTAAATTGTATAATTCAATAATTTTATATATTTTAACTGAGTTGCCTAGTTATTTCATGAAATACTTAGTTATTATATGAAATAACGTATTTCACACACTTTAACGGTAACATATATATGCACAAACACACAAAATCCTCAACCATTTAAAAAAGAGGGACGAACATGAAACCTTTTTGTAAGTATCAGACAAATTCTTTTGTAGATATATGAAACATTCTTCATAGGGTGCAATGTGTACTTATAAAAAGCAAACATTTAGGGATTTTTTTGTTACATGCCATTATAAAATAAAAAAACAAATAGTGTGAAAACTTTAAAAATGAAAATGAAAATAAAATTCTTCCTTTTTCACATTCTGTTAAGTACTATGCTTAGTTATATGCAATAAAAGAATGTTCTTTTTTTTTTGTGAACATTTAGTGCAAAAATATTGGCCGCTTTAGGGGTTAATGAATGTTACGATTTCATCAATAATAAATATTAAAACTGATAAATATTCTGAATGTCACATTTTAATTTGAACTTATATTTCGGCACAAAATTTTCCCAAAGGACTTTCTGACAACTAACTAACCATCCTGTTGTCAAAACCAGAAGTATATGTTAAATATATACAATAGTTCAAGTGACCACTTTTATGAAAAAGTTGAGAACAATATTTTATGGTTTACAATATATTTTCTTACTGAATTAGATATTTTACTGGATACTATCCATGTGTAAAATAGTGATGTAATAGCTTGGAATACATTTGGGAAAATGATGAATCAATTGAAAAAAAAATCTCTTTTATCATAATAATGCCGAGTAATCAAAGTATAGTTTCGTTTCACTTAGCAAACGATTCTTGAACTAATATTGTCTTATAAATAATGCCTTGAACTAATAAATTTCACATTAATTAGTTTTAGGAGATTTAACTTTTATCTCATATGTTATAGTGAACAATATTTGAGTATTAAGGATTTCTTTGTTATTTATTTTTGTGTGGCTTAAGGTATCCGACAAAAATTGCGCGACAAATTTCTTTTTTTTTGAAAAAAATGGAGATATGGGGATTTTTTTTGTGGTGGATTTTGGATTTGATTAGTACATTTTAAGAAAAATATGCTAAATTTAAGAAGATTAAGAAAAAATTGTCAAAATTTACAAAAAAATAACATAAACGTGGCTCATTCTGTACCAATCGCTTATGAACAAATTTTTAATTTTTCAATTCTGATGTGTTGCTATGTTATTCATTTATGAAATGACCTTCAGGATAAGAGATACTTTAACTTTTACAAAGCTTATTTTAATTTTTACTTTTTATCTTAGTTATTATTTGAAATTGTTTAAAATAACAGTGATTATATTGATATAAGGGACTGTAAATTTTTTAATAAAACAGTGATTGCTGAATCTGAAGGTTAAGACACTTCTACCATTATACATGACATACACAAAAAAATTTCCCAGTTCATTATTTTCAAAACTTTTTTAGCAATCGCTGGCCCCATTTGAGCATTTAAAAAAACACATGAATAATGAAACACATAAATACGAATAAAACGCGTTTTAAAGTATGATATATCGCTTAAAGTATTGGCATCTGCTTTTACTAAAACTCTTGTAGTTCTTGTTCTACTAAGCGGAAAATAATAAACTTGTATTTTTATAAAGCTCATAAGATGGTCTATAATATAAAATCATAAAAAAAATCATCAATATTTGACAAAATTGCCAATTTTAGGGTAGTCGAATATCTTAAAGTGTTATTCAATACAAAATAAAAAGAAATTGAAAACATTTATTTTCATATTTTCAGCAGAAAACAAGTATCACATTGTGCGAGATATTTAGTTACCATTTCATTTATACACTAAGTATTAAATACGGTTATAAATTCTAAATCCCTTTAAAATCGCAAGCATAAAAACAAATAATTGCTGTTTTCTTAGTATATCCTCTAATAAGCTAACTACTAATTAATAATTAAATGCCAAGATAATTCTTAAGCCTTTTCAAATATTAAGTAGAAGAAAAATAATAACATTAATATTACATTAATTGAAGTTAAAAATATATACTAAACAATTGTAAATGATGCTTATTTTACAAACAAAAGTTTAAAGACTGATTTTGGAATGTGAAAATTTAAACAATGCTCATCAAATCACTGTATCTAATATACTAGAAGGTTTGTATTTACAGGGATTAATGCATTTGTTCCCTTTCACGAATTATATTCTTTGTTATCTTTGTATTGATCAAAGGATCTAAGAATTAATTACGCTTTTGTATTTGATTCTCGTGTTAATACACTTGTTGACTAACCTTTGAGTGTTGTCATTTTCATTTGGTTCTTAACTATTCACAGTATTAGTTGACGTATCTGAAGCATTTTGAAATAATCTTAGTTAATACTCACGCAAATGATTGCATGACAATAGAATGTCTTTTGATAAACTGATCAAAAAGAATGTAAGAGCAAGCAAATGCTGCAGAGTGTAGTTTTGGTTCATTATCTCGGATTCTTTATCAGCATGCAAAAAGGTTTTCACTATAGTATTATATAAAAGCAAAAGAAAACGTTCATCTTTACAAAAATTCTTCTGAATAATTAACTAATTCGATTTAGTCGTATTGATTTTACCATTTATCATTATTTCGAAGCGAAAGTATAGTTGGAAATAATCTGAAAGTAGAATATGGTATTGTTTGTTTTAAATACAAATGTGATTCTTCAAGATTTTTCATTTGGAATAACAATACATTCATGTAATATGAACGCAGAAATTGTGCCACAGATTCTTGGTAATCCCTACAAAAGGGAATTTTAAGCATACTTTCCCTATTCGATGAGGAAATTCAGTTAAAAGGAAAAAAATTCATTATTTTGTTTGAAGCTTTGGCAACAATGATTCTTGCACCAATTTATTTTTATTCAATCGATTGCTGTATGTAACGTTATCATCTGATTTTATAGTGTTGTTCTATTTTACGTGGCTAGGTTTGGTGATAAAACGATGGGAAAAGATTTTGTAATGTGTTATTAGAATTGAACTCAACTTAGACCTTGGAATAAGGAAATATGTTACAGAAATATTGCAAGTTTATTGTTATAGGCTACTCAAGACCCACATGATAGGTACACTCATGATTCATCAGTATCTATAAAGTCTAATAATCGTCTTGGCCCTTTGCCGTTAAAATTTGCTGCTTACAAGAAAATCAGAAATAAAACCATTTAAAATAAAATAATATATAAAGCTGCGTGAAGATGTTGTCAGCAAAGTAATGTTTTAAGCAGAATACCCCATTGTGTTTCAGTATTTGAATACTAGGGTACATTGAAATGTTATTAGAAAATGACAGAAACACAGTATTCTGAAACTTTTCTCTAGATATAAAGGTTTACTATTTGTTGAATGTTACCTGGGTACCTGTGTCTGCCCAACTCAAAGTTCTATTTGTGTCTTAGATTTGTTTTCGTACAAGTTTGAAGTGGTATATTGAAAACAAAAAGTCTGGGATGTTTTTAAATGATTGATCTTACCTAGTTCAAATATACTAAGAACATTTGCTGTTTGTAAAACTTTTCAAAATCTCTTGAGGTTATCTGAAAATAATATACGATGTTAATACTAGATTCTCTCTCTCACATACACACACACACGCATATACACATACATGCACACATTTCTCACATCAAGATAGCAAAAATTTCTATTCAGAAAATTTGCTTTAAATTTTTAGTACTCTTAATATTTTGCATCTGGAAAGCACGTCAAAACTGAAAAAAAAATACATTTTACGCTATTTTAAATTAAAAATAACTTTTCAACCTTAATACAAACATAAAATAAATTTTTTTTTCTCAGAACCTTTACTTTTTATTGTACAAAATATTTTAGTTAAAATCAGGATACTTACGTGTTATTGCAACAATCGCCAAATCTATTAATAACTCGCAAAGTTGGTAACCCCGATTTATGTGTCGTACGCACTGTCAATGTGGGGGGGGGGTGTACGTTACGCCACTGTGTAAAAGGTTCATCGATATCCGATAATTAAAAATCTAAAAAAAAATTAGTGAGAAATAATAAGAAGTTAATGATTATTTATTTTATCAGTATTAAAAACTTTCAAATGAATAGAGGAACCTATAATTATTCTAACTGTTAGTATCGTGTTTCGAAAATCATTCGTCCCTCCCATTGCCACAGCTAACTCCGGAATGGGTGCAGGCGTCGCCATTTTCCCACATGATGTCGTCTTTCATGCCATTCAATGCATTTGTTATGCAACATTTTTTTTTTGAAAGAATACATTATAGAAGAATATAAAAGATTTATTAAAGACTGTTGGACATTTACAAGCAAAAATTATATCATTTTGATTTCGTCATCGACGTATATTTGTTTCATCCGTGTCAAATTTTCAGTGGCCCAAGACTCTATTTCCATTTTTTCCAGCATATGAAATGACCTCCCTTTTCATACTTGCATCGTAGTGAAATCGTCTTGATACTATCAAGTTTGTTGTTTAGGTAATTATATAAAAGAAAGCGTAAACAAAACAATTTTCTAAATACAAGCAGACAACAATGCTTAGGATAGACTGAATACTAGTGATAAAGTGTGGAATGGGCTTTGTCATCGATGTAAGTCGCCAAAAAGAACAGCTCCATTTTTCCTTTTGAAAAGGGTGGAAACTCAATTTTCCCATTGCAAAAAATGTTTTGCCTCCGATACTAATCCTTACCAGATTTTCAGTAGCATTAACACTAGAAAAATAGTGCGGCTTAGATTCGAGTAAATACGGTAATAATCTTACAATTGCACATACTAAGTAGAATTTATGGGGGGGTCGAAAATATTTAATGTAAACAAATATATTTCACATCTAATGAAAGAGAATGAAATGTTTCTAAAAGTACCTATATTGTAACCTATAATATTAATCTTTGTAAATAATGTAATATACACATAACAATGTATTACCGTATCTTCAGTATTTTTTTTTTGTTTTGCTTAACTATGCAAAATATATAACCACGTCGGCTAAATAAATATCTAACACAATTAAGTATACTAAATAATGTTTAGAGCGAAACAAATGTTTAATTTATAACCAAATGTCTACATCAATATCTAATAGTTGTAACAATTCGTAAATGAAATATACTTATAAAGCATAACAGCCAAACACAATGCGTATAATAATGCTATATATGCATATAATAATATATAACGTTGTATTGAAACAATTACTATAAAAGGAAAATTTACAATGTAAAAATATAAGGCATGGAATTAAAGAGTTTTGTTAATGCATGCATTGCATGAACGATGTATTGTTCAAAAAATGTTTTAAACAATACTTCATTGTTTAAAACACCTATTTTCTTCCTTTTACTATAAATAACATTAATTATTTGTTAAAATTAATTGTTCAACAAGGAAAAAATTATCCTACTAGAAAGTTCATTCAACTGTGTTAACTCTCTGAACAACATTTTTAAGCAAAAATTGACATTCTTGAACTTTAATAATTAAAACATTCTGGTAACTGAAAATTAATAATTAAATTGCTCTTTTTATGAAAATATTTTTTTTAAAAAAAAATACGCCTTTATGTAGAAATATTGCAAGAGGGTGATAATTAACCTATCATTCATAATTTTCTCACACTCTGTTCTAACTCTTGGATAATTAAGTATGCATGAATGTTTCGCTTAAAAATTTTCAATAAATTGCAGTATAATAGTTATTTTTAACTCTTTACTTTTTAAAATGTGCGAATTAAAAAAAAGTCTTTCGTTAAAATATATAATTAAATATTCTTTTTAACCAAAAAAAATAATAAAATCCAAAATTGAAATTTGCAGTTAAGTTTTTATATAAAATCGTGAAGTACCATTTCGAGTGCTATCACCCGTACTTGAACCGTGGCTAAATATTAAAAATTCCTTACCAATATACGTCTACCTCTCGTATTTCTCTAAGATTTAAAGATAAAATCAAAATTTTTCTTAAAATAGTTTTTTAAAAATATATTAACAAAGTGAACAGGTTAAGAATTATATTAACCCTTTTAACAGCCTATTAAAAGTTACGTGATTCGCTCCCCAGTTCCAACATTTTACACGTAGGCCCACGTATGCTGTATATTGGGGGGGGGGGGAGAAATAGTAACAAATAATCATATTTTTCTTCTCTCGAAATAACTAAATCCTTCCCGAACACTGTCAATCTCATTTTATTGCATTTCAAATTCTTCGGAATTGTTTTACTGATAGCATCGCGAAGAAAGGGATGGCATTTCGTAAAGACGTATATATACGTCCGGGTATATAACGCACCGGTTTTAAGAGACGTATACATACGCCAACTGCACATCAAGGGTTCAGAAACAATTGAATTTTTTCTTTAGATTAAAGTTTATTATCCAAAATAAGGAAATAAATTTGTTTGGTTTTTATGTCTGTCATACTGTTGTTCACTTTCATTAATATAAAACTTTTCTTTCTTATATTTAATGAAATTAGTAGTTTTTTTAAGGAAACTTTCTTTTAGATGCGTTCGTATTAGCACTTATTCTCAATGTCTGGCATATTTTGTATTTCGAATTTAAATTCTGTATTAAATAAATATGTCGGTTCTCTCTTCCAAATTTTTGCCAATTGAATTTATTGCTCAGCTATAAACAGCATTCTTATTAAAACAATTGGAAAATGTCCAGTAAAATATTTTACAAGTATATGTTTTGTACTATATTTATTATAAAACAGATTAGACAATGAAGCTAGCACTTTATTGTTTTCTTTGTGGTTTCAACTACAGCTAAATCAGGCTCGTTAAAAAAATGAAATTATAAACCTCAATTTCCCTTTTTTTTGTATTTCTTTTCTATATTATCGACCATAGCTGCTTCAAAATATGTAGTGCTCTTTTGTACCTTTTTTCTCTCTATCATAAATGGCTTTTTCCTGGATTTTATTACAGTAGTAGCCTGGTCACGGACTCTTGGCTGGCAGATCATGAGTTTGAACCTAGTACCACAGAAGATCAGACGTGCATTGGAAGCTTTTTTTTAAAATAAATTTATTTGCAAAACTCCTCATGCTCTACATTGCATAACATGAGGCTTGCAGACGTAAGTGGTAACAACATTATAAAATAAGAATAAAAATCATAATTAAGAAAAAACATATATAAAAGAGACAAATATTAATAAAAGGAAGGGAGGAAATACTCAAATATGAAGAAAGGAAGGTTTCTGTAAAATTTTAGAAATCTATACAGTAAACAAATTTTCTCAAGACATTAAGGCTTTCAGAACAATTGACCAACAAAAGCAAAATAGATGGCCAGGAAATACCTAAGCGTTTCAACTCCTTTTTAAAATGTTCTCTTTTACAAAAATATAGATTACAATACAACAAGACATGTTCCGCGGTTTCAGCGTCCAGACTACAAGAACAAATATCATTACCAATTAAGTTAAACCTAGATAAAAAGCTCTTAAAATTTCCATGTCCTGTTAGAATCTGGGATAATTTAAATCAGTAACAAATTTCTTACGTTTTAGCCATTGATAAATGGTCGGAAAAAAGCTTTTTAGTCCACAAAGCTTTAGGTGAGGCCAAGAATTTGGAGTTCCAGTCGGAAACAGTTCTTTCTCAAGCTAAATGCTTCCAGTGGGACGATGGCACATCGAAAGGCTCATATTTTGACAAGTATCATCGAAAGGCTCATATTTTGATAAGTAGCCTCTTTAGCCAACTGGTTCACTCTTTCATTACCGAGATTTCCACTATGGCTCCGAACATAAGAAAAGTGGATATCACAGTCTTCAAGGTTGTACAGAATAAACTGAACGTCCACAACAAGTTTTTCTGTAGAATTTATATTGCGCAGAGAATGAAGCAAAGAGAGCGAAAAGCTGATGCACGTTAAACATGTCATGGGGCAAACATCCTCCCTTCAGTGTGTGTTGTGTGGAAGTTAGGACAAGGCGAGGGGGTGCCAGCTAAGGTGTATTCCTCGTCACTTGATAATGGTTCAGAATTACAAGGTCTGTCACCAATATTCCTTGTGCATCTTTTTGTGCAACGTATAAATATAACTCTCTCTCTCTCTCATTCCCTGGATTTAACTTTAATTTTAGTTTATGTCAAACTCTGAAGTAACACGTGGGCTATTGGCAATGATTTCGTAATTCTGAACCACGGTCAAGTGACGAGGATGACATTTGAGTTGCTACCTATCTAAGTTTCCATAAACTACCAACGGGAGGACTTTCAGCCTAGAGATGGTGATGTTACCTCCTTGCCTCAGACAACTTGTCCTGTTCTGTAATGTTAAAAGTTTTTGATTTTCATGGTATGATTAACAAATGTAAAATAAAAATAAATGGTAGGGAAAAGCGCATTGCGTAAAGCAATGTACAGCAAGAATAACTTTCTAATCTGTTGTACAAGAGAACTAGATCTTTAAATTTACAATACATCATACAAAATACACGAAAAACATTTAGTAAATAACAAACATCAAAATCGCTGCTTTTTTTTATCTAATAGTATGGAAAGATTGAAGTATGTGAAAAGTGTTTTTAGAGGGAAGGGCCCGATCTGGAAAATTGATTTCTGGACGAGACCTGTCTGATAAGTAGTATACCTATTCACCCATAAAAGTTTTAAAGCTCACTGGTCAGCCAACGCGAGAAGAATAACTTAGTTTTCGCTACAAATTTTATACTAGTTATCTGTGATATGATAATCATGTCTATGATAATTATATTATTCTGGTTCTTATATGTAAAAATATTGACAAAAAATAAAATTTGCGTCTTAAATTTATATAGATAAACATAATCCTACTAGAAATTCAATTATAATTGTATCCGACTACCCTAAAATTGTGAATTTTGCCAAAAATTGACAACTTTTTTATGATTTTATTTTATAGGTCATCTTATTAGCTTTATAAAAATACCAAGTTCATTATTTTCCGTTCCCTAGAACAAACACCACAAGTGTTTTAGTCAAAGCAGATTCCACTACTTTAAGCAAGATGTCATACTTTAAAACGCGTTTTACTCGAAATGTGATTTTTTTCCAACGGGATCAGCAATTGCTAAAAAAGTTTTGAAAATAATTAACTGAAACTTTTTGTGTATGTTCTGTTAATATAGTAGAACTGTTTTAACTTTCAGATTTATCAATCACTGTTTTGTCACAAACTTTACACTCCCTTATGTTAATATAATCACAGTTTTTTAAGCAATTCATATAATAACTACGTTAAAGTGCTCTAGTTTTTGAAAAAATTAAAATATCTCTTATATCCTGAAAGTCATTTCAAAATGTTATATGTTTATATTATTTTTTGTAAATTTTTACCCATTTTTTAACATTTTAGTAATAATAATTTTTTTTCTCTTATTAATTTTAGCATATTTTTCTTAAAATGTACTAAACAAATTTAAAAACAACAACAAAAAAAATCTCCATATCTCCATTTAAAGAAAAAGTTGTCGCAAGTAGTTGGATATTTTAAGTTTTTTTTTTTTAATTTACCTCCATTAAAATGAACTTGAAACTATTCAACTGCTTTCAAATTAAAACGTTAAGTTTAACTCGTTTCATTATCTTTGGTAATTGTTTTATAAATATGATAAAATAATTTATTTGTATAAAAATTAATCATTTCATCTTATTTAAAATTATTTAAACAATATTTCTAAGTAATTAACTTGATTTAAAATCCTTATGAGTTTTAAAAATCAAAAAAAAAAATTGACCCGAAAACAGGATGGAAGCTAGATTGTCCACCTGGAAAACTACCAGACTAGTTGTTTTACTGATGTTCAGCACGATACTTTACAAATATATTTGCTGCGTCTGAAACTTTGAGGGCCTTTTTCTTGGAATTAACTGACAAGTGCTACTTCAATGAGTGGACTATACATTTAAGTTTACTACCAAACTAACAAGTCTCCTTCGTCTTTCGGAATTATCCAAATCTTGCCCTCCCCTTGCAAGTGGTATGAATTTAAAATAAGTTATTCTTTCTCTTGCCACGCTCGTCAACTTGCCTCAATATTCCATACATTCAAGTTCTAGAATAAATGAATAAATTATCAAGCTTTACACATATATAACAAGGAAATTATTGCTTTTCCATTATTTTAATACCGTAGTTTTAAAAGTTATTAATCTGACTAACTATTCATTTTAAATTATTCTTTTTTTCTTGTTTAAGTTAAAGATATTTATTAAAGCAAATAAATATGAGAAGTTGAGTTTATAAGTAGCTTAAAGTGAAATGGAAGTGTTATTGATAGACATATCTTAGTAATTCTATTAGGCATTTTTAATAAAAAAATTTTTTTTCACCATACAACATGCACACATATAGCTTACTACATTCCTGCACACACACAATATTTATAGTAACCTGAAACATTTTAAAATGAAAAAAAGTTAAATGATTTCGTAAGATAATACTTCTTTTAAAAGTTTTGTCAATATATTTATCGTAATATCAAAGTTCTTGCTTCAAAACTGTTATTTCTAACATAGCACACTTTTAATGTAATAAGCATATGTGTGATAATATCTTTTTCATTCAGTGCGATAGAAAAATGCCGAAACAACTTTTGTTATCTCACTAAAAAAATCATAAAATTAGAAAAACATTTATTTATTATTTATTTCTATTTTTTTACTTCTAAATATTATACAATTTTCTAGGAATTTCTTTTCACCTTTCCCAGGCAGGTTTTCTCTTTAAAAACTTCTCTACTAACTATATCAACACAAAAAAAAATTATTTAAAAGATTTTATTGCTTTATGTTCCAGTTTCATAAGTCATTAAGAATCAAAATAATTTTGTTTAAGCACAATATTATATATCCTAAGTATTACATATGAACATCACATATTTTATCCCACTTACGTAGCTAGTTCTGAGTAGGTCCTGTGTCAAAGTTTCTTCGGGGGCCTTTTTTAGATATGAAAGCCTTGTTAGTGGGGCTGTAGTTGCACATTTTGAAGCCCCTGTAATTTGGGGGCTCTGTATCGTTGATACGGTTGATACGACGGTAAGCCCCTGTGTTTTATCCTAAATATTACAATATTACTCATAAAAATTGCATATACTTTGAAATGTGAGATAAATTGTCGAAATTTAAAAGTGCAAAAATGCTTAAGTAGAAATAATGTAACTGATATATGTATATTACATTTAATTAAAATAATATAAACCGATTCAGTTTGCATAAGAAAAACTCAAAATAAATGAGTTATTAAAGGTAAACAATTGAATTGAGAGAGATTATAAAGCTGATGAAAACTGAATCTACTTTGTTGCCAGTGTAAGTTAGAAGGCCAAGCGAGGCGATCTGTTAACCAATCTGCGCCCTTCACACACTGAGCCTTCACCTGGAGTTATGCTCTGAGAACCAATTCCGTATGACACACACAAAAGAGCACTCTCGTGGTTACTTCAAGCATTCTGACTGTAAACATCAGGTATATCAGTCTGGTGATTATACCTGTTGTGCTGCCATTTATGAATATTATTCAAGTAAGATTTTTCCAGTAGGATAACGTGCACCCTTATCCCACTATTGTGACCCAACATGATCTACAGAGCGTTGCCCTTGACCTACTAGTTCACCAGATCTTTCTCCAATTGAGCACGAAAGCGGCATTATTGAAAGACAACTCCAGTATCATCCACAACCAGAATTAAATGCTCTTATATTAATTGGCCTAGTGCCATAAACATGTAATTCACTTCCACAAACTGATATCCGGCATCTGTATGACATAATGCATTCCCATTTATTCTATGGCTACGGTAGCCTAGTGGTCGAAGTAACGGACTCGTGGCCGGCGTGTCATGAGTTCGAGCCAAGTACCGCTGAAGACCCGTCATCTAGGGGAGCGATGGATGTTAAATTTGTCGAGAGCTCAAACATCCTAGCTTTCGTGTGGAGCGGTAGTTATGAGAAGGGAATGCCAGCTCAGGTGTCATCCTCGTCACTTGACCATGATTCAAAATTACGAGGTTCGTAGTCAAAAGCCCTCGAGTAGCAGAACGGTGTGACGTAAATATTCACTCACTCTCCCATCTTCATGCTTGCCTTCAAAATTATGGCGGTTACACCGGTTCTTAATCTACTAACATTTTACATTTAAAAATGTCCCTTCTAGCGCTCACATTAACCTGTGATCTTGAAGATTTAATGGATTATATATTTTACTTAGACAAAAGTATTATCAAAGTTTCATTAGTTTACGATAAGTTTTTCCTGGTGTTGGGAGTTTTTCTCATCATTGTGTATAAATAATGTATTCACGTTTTTTACTTGTAGAAATTTGTCAACTAAGTTCAGTTTCATTAGTTAAGGTTTCGGAGTACCTTTTTAAAATATAACATATTTAAAAATTATAAATGTGTGAGTTGTTAGAAATCCATACAAAAAAAAACATTAATATTTAACTAACATATTGAAAAAAATTATCTAAATATTACACACAATCACATTTATAAAAGAAATTTAGTAATATTTTTGAAAAATTTCAAAGCAATTAGAGAAAAAGGTAATAAACGTATATCTGTAAAAGTATTAATATAAAACAAAGTAGATAATTCTTCAAGAGAATGTTCTAAATTTTAATATTTTTTAAGAAATTGAAAATTTCAGAGCTGATTGAGTAAACATTATAAGAAATGTGACATTCTTTAAGAGACCATTATTTAAATAACAGGCCATAACTCAAAAAATATTCATACATTAAGAAATATTTAGTACATTCTCTAGAAAATATAAATATCAGGTTCAAGAAGTTTTATATGAGTATATTAATAACATTATGAACAAGTTAAATGTCCACTTTTGGTAGATAAAATACCTACTTCTGATTTTTGTAATTTTATAAAATAGATCATAACTTGGCCTCTAAGAAACGTAGAAACAAAACAAAGTATGTTTTGTAAACCAAAAGATAACTCCATTCAATAAAATACAAAACAAAAATATCTGTTTTGATTGAATTTGGTCATTTTCAATGTGTTCGGATACCTTAATTAGAAGTGTTTTATCTGAAGTATTATTTAACTTAAATTTTGTGTTTAAACTACTCATTACACTTACATATTTTACATGATTGAATTCATTAAACATGACAGGTAATGGAATTTCATTCAAATCTTAAATTAAAAAGTTACTGGTTTCGCATTTATAAAACTCTTCCAAATTAATCTTCAAACTTAAGTCGTGTGTGTATGCATTGCATTAGATAAGATGAAAGAGCCCTTTTAAAATGAGAAAAGTTCAACACAACTCTCTTCTCTATCTTCAGAATACAACATCCAATAAATTAAGAGGCTTATTTACTACGATTAATGCAGTTGACCTCTTCGGGGAATTCAACATTCTCATATCTTCGTTACAATCTTCGTGTTATTCAAAGGATCTGGGAGTTAATTATTCTTTTGAATCTGGATTTTGTGTTAATGTATCTTATCTTTGATTTGGTATTATAACGTAATCTACCCACCTCAGACTTGAATATTTTGGATACAAAGTAATTACAGCTGAAATGTTTTAAAACTATTTCAGTGCATAATTATGAACGTGTAATGAGAGAATAAATTTAAATGATTGTCTTAAAATAAAATTTTGTTCGAATAAGCAACATGCGAGTAATATTTCTAAAAAGTCTAACATTTGTGAAAAGTTTATAATCTGATTTTGAAACTTTTAATGTAGGGGAAAAATTAGGAGTGTTCTTTTTAGTGTGGAAAGATTTTCCTTTTTTGTGGTTAGAAAATAAAAATAACTGAATAAGTTTATGATGCTGTATACATTTTTATCCCGTTTTAAGATCCTGATTACAATATTTAATTATCGGAGTTGAATTCAGATTTTATGTAATACAAGAATGCGAAAAAAATTTGATTTTTATATAAAAAACTTTCTAATTAATCTTTTTCAGTAATTATCAAACATTCGTATAGTTTGAAAAGGAGTATTTCAAGCATACCAGTCTGAAAAAAATAACATAACCATTTTAAATACAGGGAGAGTATAAATGATGTAACTGCCTTTTGAAATCGGGGTGGTTAATATGCCGGATCCTGTTCCATCACAGAATGCTCTTGTTGGTTGTTGCTTCCTTTCTGTAATGATTTCTAAATGCGCGTTGTACCGAAAAATAACTGAAAAACTCGTGCATACACAAATATGTAAAATCTCTTCTGTGTCATTAACGCCATGTTTGGATTTCAATCATAGCGACCTTGAATGTTCTGTTTCTCATTGGTGCAAAAAAAAAAAAATCTGGTATGTTTCTGGTAAGAAACTTGGTATATTGGAAAAGGAAACTTATTTATATTTAACTCAAAAATTCTTCGAAGGTACAAAATGAAATTTTGTCCTGTTTTTCAGTATTTTTTTAAATTTTTTGTTAAGCAAAAATTGTCAGTCCTTGAATAATTAATAAAGATCAAAAGAAAATTAAAAAAGGAACAATTTTAGATTACTTACTTCATTTTTAAAATAAGCCTTCATGCACAGGTGACATAAACATAAGCATAAAATTATATCAAACATGTCATGCACAGTTAAAATATGTTAATCACAATGACATAAAAAGATAATTTTTATGATGGTCTTCATTTTTTTTCTGAGGAATCAATCTAAAATCCAATTAAAAAATTCCTCAACCTCAATTTTTTTTATTCTGTACTTTTTCTCCTTTATTGACGTGAGTAATTAAGACAAATTAGTTTGAGAAGATTAATTTCTAAATATTTTAGAGAAAGAAGTATTGTAGTGGTATGCACCATGTAGAGATAATTACAGTATTTCTCACTGCAATTAATCAAAGTTAATTTTTTTAAAAAAAAAGAAAAAATAATGATAACCTAATGAGAGTTTTAGAGAAATTTCATAATCGGTAATTAAAAATTTAGATTTAAATTCACGAAGAGCTCAAGAACATGAAGGATTAAACACGTGAGATAAAATTTTAGGGGCTTTGGGATATCTATCATTCAATTTTATGAAATTGATTTTTGTGATATTTTTTAAGAATACATTCTTTTTCTAAAGGATTATTTAATTCAAAACCTGAATATGCTTCCTCTTAAACTTTTTAATTTGAACATGATTGTAATGAAAAAAATTAATCAAAAATATAGTTTGTGATTCAATTACCCCTCTAAATAAATCCGATAGGGAAGTGGGTACCCTAGTGGTTAGGGAATCGGACTCCAAACCTGTGGGCCTGGGTACGATGCCCGATGCTATCAAATACCCTCCGAGTATGCACGAAGTACGTGCTCGTTAAATCAGTGTGTTCGAAAATTCTATGGGTGGTTGCAGCAGAAGCCACGGGTGCAGGGTGATGGAGAATATTTCTCTCCCCTCTACCCCATGCCTAATTTTTGGAGGTGAAGATAGGTGGTGTCACCATCTATCGTGTAGAAGTTCAACCTGTCACAGGCTCTGGTAACTTTACTTCCTTCTCTTCGGGAAGGACACAGCAACAACATTAATCAGATTAGTCATATTCGGAATATTTCTTTCATAATTCTATTGAAACTAAAATGCATTTCATACGTGAACGTACAAATAACATGAATATAAATAATGAAGCGTTTTAAAATATTTCGGAAACATATTTCCAAATTTATTTTGTTTCCATATTGAAAGTGGTTCAATATTGTTACATGCTTGATTGCAATTCAAATCCATGAAAGTTCTATGCAATTAACAGGCAGGCTCTTTCAGAGTAAATCATGATTTGTTCTATAACTCTTTATTAATTACAAGTGATTTTTATCTAACAGGAAGTAACGCACATGTTTAAATATACAATAGCACGGATTCAAAAACTATACAAATACAGAACACAGCAATCCGAATCCATAATTGCAATTTCGCATTAGGCAAATGAAACGCACTGTCGCTGTCAAATGTTTGACCCCAATGCTGTTTTTCTGCATTGGGGTCAAACAATTGACATCATCCTTGCATCGTCCTTGTATAGGTTAGTAAGAAATTTCTAGCATCTGCGAAAGTTTTTCTCGTTTAATAATCAATCTCGACTCTTCTTGAGTTTTCTAAGGATGTCAATTTTTGGTGACATTTGTTGACCAGATTAGTCGTCATGATCACTCCTGTTCTCTTAGCATCAACAAATGTATCTTCCCTTGTCTTACGAACAATCTTTTCGGCAATAGTACTTGGCTTGGAGTGGTAGTTTGGAGAGTGAGGTGCTATCTTAGATGTCTTCCTCCTCGATTCAAAATTACGAGGTCTTTCTCTAATACTCCTTATGTGGTTTCCAACAGCGGCTTTAATAAACAAATGCACTATAATACTTTTGGCCAGGGAAGCAAAGTTCGACATTTCAGTATAACAGAATTAATTAAACTACTAATTAAAACTAATTAATTAAAACTACTTTAAAGGTTTCAATAAAATTTAATTTAAAAGTTGTAATTAAATTTATATTAAGGAATCCTTAAAAATGCACATAAAATAATGATACGAATTTACTTACTCTCAGCTGGAAAAAATATCTTTGAATAGCTAGATTTTATTTTTAAACATATTAAGTATTTTAATATAATTTTATTGTATTGACTTATATATATATATGAAAATGATAAAAAAAACCCAGAATTTAGAACATTTCCATACTAATAAAATAGTTAAGAATTCTCAATTGTTTTCCGAAATGAAACTATAAATTATTTTAAGTCAGAAATATCTTCCTAAAATTTGCTAAATTCATCTGAAATTTTATCGAATGCAATAAAAGCTGATCTTTGCTTCTACTCAGATGCTATTTAAACTTTAAAACCGAGTGTTATCTAAGTTAGAAAACCGTTAAGTAACTAGAGAGTAATAATAACCTGCAGTAAAAGCATATACAAGGGACGCTTTTTATTATTTTGAATGCATTTGATTTTTTTCTTACTTATTTAAGCATTTTAAAAGTAATATGTAACCTTGTGAGCTCTTTTTTCTGGACTCATTGTTTAAAAATGTGACATTAATAAAAATTAGAAGTATTCAGTATTATAAAAATTCCATTTTAGCTGTATCAATTAGTAGTTTTCAAATTATTTGCTGAGCAGTCTTAACCTTTCTTGAATGTTTCCTTCATCTTGATAAAAATTTCCAGTTTTCAGTCATAACATAAAGACATTAAATTATTTTTTCCAATTTCCCACCTTTGTATTCTTTGCTAAAAATTTGTATTTGTAATTTTCACTTCAAATCCGAGACAAGTTTACTATTTACAATTGTTGATGCTTGACTTATCTTTTGCTAATTTGTAGCTCCTTATATTGATTTTCTACCTACTGTAAGCGAGTATTCTTAATAAGTATACGAAAGTATAAGTAATACTTTCGTGTTTTTTTGATAAAAATTATTTAAGATATCATCATCAATAAGGGCATATGCGTGATTCTTGTTGATCGTACAGTTTCGATCATTTTTTTTTTATTTTAAAGAAAAATTATTTGTGAGAAAATTATATTTGAAATTATTATAAGTTATTGTTACTTTCAGAATATGCTAAAATTCAATTTTATAAAAGAAAAATTACATATAAGGAAATCCGTTTTTAGTTAGCAAAACAGCTGTTGTAACAGGTTTATTACCGCAAACCTGTCACTAATCCTCTTGGGGTAAAATTATTTCTTTTTAACTGTTGTTCTATTGAAAACTTTCTCCCGAAGAAGACTCGATTTATTCAAATGAATGGTTCTATTTAAGCATTGACTTTTAGATACGCGAAGTTAGTGGAGGGCAATCGGGAGGTAGTCGACGAGTAATTTCTGCATAACTGAATATTGTTAATTGACGATTAAGTCATAAGATAGAAATTAATAATAACGAATGGAGGTAATACAACTAATAATATAATTACGGTGAATTAAACCGTAGACGTCCAAAGTGTGCTAAGAATAAGTGAATTAGATTATACTCAAATGCTAAGTATCCTTATTGCCGGGTGATGGCTCTTATACTTAGTAGTAATGTGCATTTCTACCCTGAGTTGATTTCAACTTAAGTTAGAAATAATAATAAATTACAATTTTAACTAATATGGCTGATCTTTTCTCGAAAACCCAAACACCAATAGCCCCTGCGCGAGCAGGGTTATTACATTATTATTCTAAAGTCCTTTCAATATTATTTTGGAATACAAGATAGTAGTTTATTTTTGTTCTTTGAAATTTAGCTCTTTTACGAATTTCTAAATTTACTCTTTTATTTATAGAATTTTTGATGCTAATACCTTAGAAATTGTTTTTTGGTTGTATATTAACGTCGCGTTCCGAAGCTTCACTAGGGATATTGGTGATTGATCGCGAACCGAGATCAAATAACGAGAACGAGAACTAGTTACTTGAATAATCATTCGTTACTCGTTCAACACAACGTCAAATAGTATTTCTTAGAACAATTTTGAAATATAAGTGTCTTTTCAATCGATTAAGAATAATTTTTTTTTCAGGTATCCTCACGTTCTCGAAGCCATATCTTTAGAATTACTAATATAATTTATTTATCTACCATTATGCTGATTTAAGATGAAGCTTAAAAATTACTCGCTGTTTAGTTAACAAAAAAGTAACAAATTACAACATGCAAAAACCGGAAAAGAATTACAAATTGAAAGTATAGGATGAAAAGGGATTACAGTAAATTAAAAGTAGTTCTTCTGATAAAATAAATATTTTCAAGGTATGGCAGTATAAAATACACAAACTAGGTATTATTTTGTTTCAAAACAAGAGTATAATTCAGAGTAGATTTTTACCTAGCTCAAAATATTTTGGGAATTCCTATTTGTTTATTAAACTTGAAATTAATATGAATATATACTTCTGGACAACTTAAGATCTAAAAATTCTTTTAAAGTATAAATGATATTCAACTTTTAATTTCTATTTCGAAATAATAAATGATTTTATAGATGGATCAGTAATGAGAAATCAAAATATATTATATTACAAATGATCAAATTGGGGCTCCCACAATGCAGTACGCTAATCCACAGAGAGAAGATATACATTTTTCGAAGTCATTTTTGTTAAATTCCTTATGGTCTACGATCTGATGAATATGAATGTCTCCGAAAATTCTTCTATCACATATTCCTACACACAGACAGATTTTTTTTTTTTTTTTTTTTTTGTTCTTATATATTCCCTTAACTCAAAAAAGAATTTTTCTAAAAAATTGTTCGACATTTCCTAACATTCTTTTTTCCTGCAAACTATATAAGAAATAAAACTTTTTTTTTTTTGCTATTTCTTTCTGTTTTTATTTGTCTAGACATGCCTTGATGTTTTGTTATTTTATTTTTTGATGAAGTTTTTTGCAATGGATTTTTAATTTAGCACACCCATAATACATAGTTTTGTATTGGAAATATTTTTCTACATTAGGTTAAACGCCTCTTATTGTTTAAATTAAAACCTTTAGAAATATCTATCACAATGAAGTGTAAATTTACAGCGGGGAATTTAGTTGATACAAAGCTTAACAATATAGACAGTTTAGAAGTTAAAAATTTATTGTCTGTGAAAGTTCATTTGAATTTGATGAAAATAGACCTTTTTAAATCCTGCTGACTTTTAACTGATAGAAACTTGATTGGGTGAACGCATATGAATTAGTCACAATAATTATTTATTAAAAAAATTATGTTTCTTCATATTTCAATGCCTATTTGTCTAGAAAAACCATCATTTATAATTTGACTCATTTCTGAATTACAGATATTCATATTATTATGTATATCATAAATTTAGATCTGTAACTAGAAGTTGCTGAAAGTAAGTTTAAAGGTTCAATTGCGTGAATTTACTCATTATACATTCTACTTTTTCTAAATAATTTATACGTGCCTCAGAAATTTGCGCAAAAAACGTATAAAAAAGATACTCTTCCCGCAGTTTTAGTACATTGTCTTCAAAGAATTGGAAATAGTGTTCAATTGTGAAAAATCATACCTTTTTGTTTATTTCTATATTTATTTCAACAAAAGATCAAAACATTTTTATAAAATTTATATTTTATTTAGTTTTATTTTATTAATCTTCATCACCTCTTATACGATGTTTTCGTAAAACATTAAACTGACGTTCGGAATCGTGATTTTGAAAAAAAGAGTGTACATCAGGGGCGTAGCTACTGCCGTATCAACGATATGGGACCCCAAAATCTGTACGCAAAAAATCGCTAAATGTTAAGAGGGCTCCCAAGGCATTTACATACAGGGCCCACTCTGAACTAGCTGCGCCGGTGGTATAAATAAATAGTTTTTTGATGTTAAGTGTCAGTTGAATTAGAAGATGCGTTTAAAATTGTCTTAAGAATATTATTACACGAAAAATCTATTTAAATGCAATTTTTTGGAAAAAAAACCAAGAAAGAATGACATATTTGAAAAAAAAAATACCTTTTTATCAAAAATGTTTTTGCGATATGAAAATGTTGTTTTTATACAGTTAGCTGTAAACTCTATACAGAGCTAAATTAGGAATTTTGAAAAATTCTCATTGTTTTCAGAGTTGCGATCATTTGGGGAAAAAACGAGTGTTTATTGTTAAAATTTCTCTACTCTAATTTTTCAAAATGTGAATAAAATTATATATTTTTCAAAAATCCCGGTTCAGCCCCTGGACAATAGTTCTTCTACAAATAGGATAAATATTGCTATAGAAGCATTTCTCATGGATGGAGAATGTTTTGAAAATATGTTATATTTTCTATATTTTTTGGCAAAACATTAAGCTTAAATAATTCTTTCTTGTAATATATTCCTAAAACAATATTATATGTATATTATAATTCAACTGACAGTGAATATCAAAAATATTTATCCATTTATAAACTTTTCAAAATCTAGGTTCCGAACGCAGTCAGTCGCCTTAATATTCAAACATACTGAAGTCATATGTAAAGAGAGATAACTGTAACGCACGCGGTTTCTTGCACTCGATTCTGAGTTTGAGCTATTCATATCTAAACAACTTTAAAGCGATACTAGAATTCGAAGCATAAACCGTCCCTTAATTATCCGAGAAGCAGTCTCAAGACTTCAGAAAACAAACTTCAGAAAGAAAAAAGTAAAGAAACCTTATCTCTTTACAACATAAACAACCAACAAATGCTAGAACAGCGCAAAAATACACATTTCCTTTTTGATAGCCTCGCAATCCATTCCAATTCGTCAGATCCACTAGAAGCACTCGTTACAAAATGATCTTTATCATTTTTACCATTAAAAGAAAAGCTACCTTCTTTCATGATTATAAACGAGAATAACTGACGAACAGCACCATTCCAATATTCGTGAGTAAATAGGGAATTTTTTATGTGTTCTTATTTTTATATTATTCAAGAACAAACCCTTTCTGCACCGATCAATAAACTCTTCCTCGTAGACACCGCCAGACATCTATTTGGTATAGCAGTCGGCTCCATTTGATGGCAAGGCATAAAGGAAACGTTCTTTGAATTCCAACCACCTTCTTCATAGCCCTTGGGATGGTCTCATCAAAACACAGAGGGTGGGAGGCGGAAAAAAAGAAAGGGCTTCTTGGTAGAGTAGCATTTCCTCTTTCGTGGAACAATTTTATATGTGTTTCGGTCAGTGGCGGATATGGTGTGTGTGAGGTTATGAGGCAAGGCACAAGCGGGTTTTCGTTCTCGATTCGAAACAGTTCTTTTAAGAACGCTATTGGAATATTGAGCGTAAGATTCTTTTGAGAATCTTTTGCTGATTTTGTGTGTGTTTGAATGTAAAATGCTTTGAGAAGCTTTTTTCAGGGAAAATATTGGTTTAGTGTACCCACAAAGACAAAACAAATATTTTTTTCCCTGAAAAAAAATAAAAAAGGCGAATGACTAAATATATTGTTTGTTTTGGTATTGATTTTAGTTTAGTTACAAAAATCAAATTTTTCATGCAATAATAAATTAGAAACTAGAGGTATGAGTTTATTAGGCTTGAGAATTTTAATTACCTTTAAAATACTGTTGCATTTGTATTTAAAGATGTCGCTAAATCCCGAAAATTCGTTAATTAAAGCTTCATCTTTCAATATATTTTGGTACCAGGTAAAAGTTCGCAAAATAAAGATTCATAAATTGAAGATCTCATTGTTATTCATGCATATAAGCGAGATAATAATCGACAAAAGTTATAAAAAACTTTTAATAGAAGAATTACACTTAAAATAACATCGTAATCATTATTCTTTCTTTATTTTGATAGATGTTACCTATTATTCGATTTGTTAGTAATAAGAAGAAGTTACTTCACCAAAATCGATCAAAAATTTGATGTTTTTACTTTTTTTGGAAAAAACTACAGCTTGTTGTGCTTCTAATGCAGTTTTGTTGCTCCAGATAAATTTAAGTATTTACTCGAATCTGAGCCGCACTTTTTTCCAGTGTTAAGACTAATGAAAATCAGGCGCGGCTTAGAATCGAAGGGAAAAAATTGTTAGATGGAGTAATTAGAACAATTACATGTTCATGTATGTATTTAAAAGTTTTTTATTCTAGCAAAATAACTAATTATTCTCTAATTAATAGTTCTCATTTTAAATTTATTTTAATTTCGTAAAACTGTATAACGATAAAAAATTTTACACTATATTCCATTCTTCACAAAATTTTTTTGTAAATTTGGGGTGTGGCATAGAATCAATAATAGCTTAGATTTGAATAAATATGACAGATGCATTTTAAGTGTTTTCTTTTAAATATATTGTTTACCTTTGTTAAAAAATATTCAATCCTTAAATCGACTTTTGTCAAAAGTATTGATTCCGACGAAAAATACGTTTTTAAAAAAGTTTCTTCTCCTAATGATTTGAGAACTTTGGACAAAAATATTGGTAATTTGTTAATAAATATTGGTAATAAAATACTGGTAAAATCAAAACACACATTACATTTGGGTCGCTCTTCCGCAGGCGTGGCTTACGGCTTCAAATAAATCTGTTGCAAACTTTATTATAAAAAGACTGCCCATTACCACCACCCCCCATTTTAATTCTATCCTTTTCTTCCCATTTAAAAATCGAAGAATCGCTGACATCTATTCAAAAAAAAATCAATGTTTTATTTTGTCTACTTTCTTGGCATCTATATAAATCTAAGAGAAAAGAAGCAAATAACTCATTCAGATTATTTTCCAATTTTTTTAATTAATTTCAGTAATTATTTTAATTTTGAACATTATATGTTCATATGCAACTTTCTTTTGAACCAATTGTTGTGTTTTTATAACTTAAGTAAAAAATAAATTTCGATAATTTGCTGTCTCCAAGAATCTTTAACACAATTTTTATGAAATATTCAAAGCACAATTACGAATTCTCAACATAAGTGGTCAATCATTCCCACATTAGAGAGATTGCAGTGTACTTTACTGTACGTCGCGATAATGATTTTTGTTGGCTGTGAGACAGGAAACATATTGCGTCTTGTTGGAGTGTTGTGTTTACAAAACACGCAATCTGTTACAAGTCACGCGATTCCAACAAAGTATATTCTTATGACATAAGTATCAGTAAAACTTTTATTATTTAGGTTTTTATGAGAGAGAAAGACCATAATGAGTAATGTTTAATCTATCCAGAAAAGAACCCCTATCGATTTTTCGTTTACTTATTCGGCGCAATCCATTTTCCTAAGTCGGAAAAAGCTAATGTATAATAATGACATAATTATGTACTAATGCAATTAATTAATGTAGATAAAAATTTAGAAATAGCAGTTGTTTTCATAACTTTTTATTCAAAAAATTATAATTCTGCTTTTTAAAATAAAACCATTTTATACACTTAAGAACCAAAAAAATTATGACCACCTGTCAATGACGAGTTGACCCACCTTTGGCCCATTGGTATGTATGCCACAAGTCCTTGGTAGATGACCGGAGACAGATTGTACCAGATGTTTAAGCAACGGTCACGCAAATCCGAGATATTGCGAATTGGTGGTCTTTGAACTCAGAGCTGCCGTCCCATGACATCCCAAATCTGTTTTATCGGATTGTGATCCGGTTAGTTAGTCGGCCAGGACATTAACTGGAATTCAACATCATGTTCCTGGAACCACTGCAACACAATTTTAGCTTGTGACACGGGGCGTTGTCCTGTTGGAACATTCCATTTCCAGCTAGAAAAACAGAGGCCATGTAAGGGTACAACCGGTCCGCAATGATGTTCAGATACCCTGTAGCATTCATGGTCTGCTCTACCACAACCACGGGTCCTAGAGACGCCCAACAGAACGTTCCCCAAAGCATAATACCGCCACCACCAGCCTGTGTATGACCTACTGTACATTGAGGGAGCAACTGTTCGCCTGGAAGACGGCGTATCCTGACACGGCCATCGGCGTGATGAATGACAAACCGTAATTCATCTGATCAGGCAACTCTCTCCCACTGATCCATGGACCAGTCGCGATGTTCCCGGGCCCAGCGCAGGCGCAGTTGGCGATGACGCTTGATCAGCAAAGGCACTCGAGTGGGACGTTTGCTGCGTAGCCCCATATCCAACAGTGTTCGCTGAACAGCGTACTCCGATACTATTCTACTTGGCCCTGCATTGTATTGGGCTGTCAGCTGAGCCACTGTCTGGATCCGATTTTGCTTCACCGTGCGAGACAGTCTCTGACGACCTTTTTCTTTGATAGCGTGTGGACGTCCAACACCATGTCGTCTACTGCTGGTTTCACCGTCATTCATCCACTTTGCATAAGTACTAACAACTGTAGATCGCGAACAACCCACGAGTCGTGCAGTTTCGGGAATACTTGTTCCGAGCCTTCGAGCCATTACAATCTGCCCTCTATCAAAGTCGCTTAGATCCGTAGCCTTTCCCCTTTCACACAGAAGTCAGTAAAAGAATGATTCTTCAGACTCTCCAGCAGCAGTAAAATGCCACTGCCATCTGATCACGTGCCTTCCACGTCATCCAGGCGAGTTCATTGCAAAATGTAGGGGTGGCCATTATGTTTTGGCTCTTGAGTGTATGTGTGTTTATGTGTACGTGTGTGGTTAGCTTCAGTGCACAGTTTCCAACTTAAAACAAAATAATTCATATTGAATGTTTCTATATTATTACTCCATGTAAATAAAATAATTTTGCTCAGTTCTTGAAATTATGCTCAATTATTGAGTGTTTCTTAATTGCTTGGACTATTTATCTAATAATTCATCTTTTTGATTCAACTGTTGAATAGACAAATGTATGATTACACGTGCAATAGTTATGCTGAAGTCTTTTTCAATCTTCGTTTACATTTTAAAATTTTTCTTACAATGCATAAATTTTCTGCTGAAGAGGAAGGCTGGGATTCTATAAAGCGAGTTTTTAACCCTATTTCACCACTCTAAGTCGGTGTCAGCCTTAGAAAACATAACAGTTTTTCATTTTGTTGAGTTGACTTTATCTATATATATAAAGGAGAAAAGCGACTCACTCACTAACTGACTGACTGATTGACTGACTGACTGACTGACTGACTGACTGACTGACTAATCACGAAATCTCTGGAACTATTCAACCTACAGATTTGAAATTTGGTAGACATGTTCCTTTGATAGAGTAGACATCAGCTAAGAACGGATTTTCCGAAATTCGAAACGCAAGGGGCGTTACGGGGGGTTAAGGGCTTTAATAATAATTGTTTCCATGTTTAAACTACTTGATGTACAATCTTGAAATTGGGTAAGCGGATTCCTTTCAGAGAGTAGAGATCCGCTACAAAATGAGTTTGGTGAAAATCGACCCCCAAGTGGCATTGCAGGGGCTTAGGGGGCGTTATAGATAATTATTTCCATTTTTAAACTATTTGACGCACTGTCTTTAAATTTGATATATATATATAGATTCCTTTCGTAGAATAATGATCAGTTTCAAAACGGGTTTTGTGAAAACAGACTTCTAAGTGGCGTTGTGGGGGATTAAGGGGCGTAATAGATAAATATATCCGTTTTTAAACTACTTCACCTACCTGCTTGAAAATTGGTAGGCAAGTTTCTTTCCTGGAGTAAGTATACGCTACAAAATGGGTTTTGGGAAAATTGACCCCCAAGGGGTGTTGCGGGGGCGGGGGGTTTAAGGGGCGTTATAAATTCCGATTTTTAAGTTATTAGACGTACAGTCTTGAAACTTAGTAAGCAGATTCCTCTCATAGGGTAGAGATACGCTAAAAATGGGTTTCGTGAAAATTGCCCCCAAGTGGCGTTGAGGGGACTTAAGGGGCGTTATAGATAATTATTTCCATTTTTAAACTATTAGACGCACAGTCTTTATATTTGATAAAGATATTTCTTTCATAGAGTAGAGATCAGCTATAAGAAGGTTTTGTGAAAACAGACCTCTAAGTGGCGTTGCAGGGGAATAAGTGGCGTAAGAGATAAATATTTTCGTTTTTAATCTATTTGACCTACCTGCTTGAAAATTGGTAGGAATGTTTCTTTCATGGAGTAAATATCCGACACAAAACGGGTTTTGGGAAAATTGACCCCAAGGGGTGTTGCGGAGGGGTTAAGGGCAGATATAAATAATTATTTCTTTTTTAAAACTATTAGACTCACAGTCTTGAAATTTGGATAGCAGATTCCTCTCATAGGATAGAAATACACTGCAAAATGTGTTTTGTGAAAATCGACCCCTAGGTGGTGTTGCGGAGGTTCAAGGGGCGTTATTGATATTTTTTTTGCATTTTTAATTAATTGGACGCACAGTCTTCAAATTTTGCTAAGCAGATTCCTTTCATAGAGTGCAATTCCCCTACAAAATGGGTTTTGTGAAAACAGACCCAGAAGAGGCGTTGCGGGGGCTCAAGTGGCGTTATAGACAATTATCCCCATTTTTAAACTGTTAGACGTACAGTCTTGAAATTTGATAAGCAGATTCCTCTCATAGGATAGAGATATACTACAAAATGTGTTTTGTGAAAATCGACCCCTAGGTGGCGTTGCTGGGGCTCAAGTGGCGTTATAGATCATTATCCCCATTTTTAAACTATTAGACGTACAGTCTTGAAATTTGATAAGCAGATTCCTTTCGTAAAATAGAGAACCGCTACAAAATGGGTTTCGCGAATATCAACTACTAAGTTTAATTTCGGGAGATTAAGAGGCGTAATTGATAAATATTTCCATTTTTAAACTATTTCATCATCCTGCTTAAAAATTGGTAGGCATGTTCCTTTCATGGAATAGAGTTCCTCCAACAAAGAGTAAAACGAAAATTGACCCCCAAGGATGGTTGCGAGGGGTCAAGAGGAGTTACAGAAAAAAATTCCTGTTTTTAATTGTTAGACCCATATACTTGAAATTTGTTAAGCATGTTTCTTTTGTTGAATAGGGATCCACTAAGAATAAATTTTAAGCAAATCAAGAGTTCTGGGGGGTTGCAGGAGGTTACTGGGACGTATTGACAAAAAAAATTACTTTTTTCGAGCTACAAGGACTATAATAATGAAATTTGGTTTGCATTTTCCTTTTGTTGAATTGAAATCCGATAAGAGCGGTAATTTTGGAAAACGCCTCTCAACGGGATTACGGGGATATTGATAGTAAAACGTTTGTTTTTTTCTGTTAGATTTAGACTTGAAATTTGGCTTGCGTGTTCAATTTACGGAGTAGAGATCCACCGAAAATTGGTTTTGCGGGAATCCACTTGGTTTTTGAGTTACGATAGAGCAAACATCATTCTATGCTTCAATTTTAGAGATTTTTAGAAAATACAAATTAGATGAGTTCTGCCCTTTTTTTTTTATCAACAGGTGACAGTTACAGGTATAAGTATATTTTTCAATTCAATCGAATTCTTAATGCTAGGAATTAGATATCAATAATTTATACATATATATAAGCAGTAAAAATTTATAAAACATCATGAAATACCCAGCGAAGCGGGCGGGTAACAGCTAGTATGTATATAAATTGATCACAATTTTTCTTAGTTTTATTGTTGTTGAATTAATTTATTTTTTGTTAATTCCCAAAACAAACAAAAAAAATACATTATATAAGCTCTAAAATATATGTTTGGACTTTTAAAAATTTATTTAAAAATTTCTGTTTTTTATGAATTATTAGAATCAATGTTTACAGTGATTACAAGATTATAGATGCAAATTTGAAGTATTTAGTGAAATTATTAAACAAAAATTAATGGTAAATTAACAGCATCCAGAATTAATTCATTTCAGAATAGTTATATCAGCAAGTGTTAAATGGTTGATTGTTGGAATTAGTTAATTTATTTAAAATGAGTCTGTGCTTTGAAAGACATTTTGTGGTAGAACTCTTTGCAAAAGTGAACTCTGGAAATAATCCTCAAGGCTTTTTCAATCAATTCGATGCGGAAAATGAATTACAGGTTTCGGTACTTACGTAATATCGCAACCTATTGGCGACATTTTTTAAACGAAACACATGGTTGCGTTATCTTGAACGTTGGCGATTGTTGAGATATTCGTAAGTACTCAGGGTTCAAACATCGCTTCTGCGATTTAGATAAATGTTAATGTAAAACACTCTTCTCCTTATTTTAAAAAATACTATCGGAGAGAAAAAAATCGAGAGAATCAGTATTACTCCAAAAGTATAAAAGCGTGCAAATTTATCTTGGATGTGGATGATTATTATTTGTGACAGTTTCTCTCATATTAAATGTTTTCCCACTTAGCTTAAATTTAAGGTCGTTAAAAATAAGTATCTTTGTATCTTTCATCACATTTCCAATGTTTACTTAGTAAATAAAATGGCAAAACCACCATTGCTGCCCAAAAGTATTTTAAAATATTGCTAGAAAAAATTCGTTTCGTATGTAGAATAAACTTTCCCAAATACGATTTTTAAAAATTCAATTGTTAGTGTCACAATTTAAGTTGACATCTGATTTTGTGAACTATATCTTTCAATTGATTTTTACATCGAGTTTCACCTCAAATATATTATCGAAAGAAATAACGTAATCTCTTACAGTGAAACGGCAAATACTTTGATTTGAGAATCCAGCAGATAACAGTAACAGTCAATTTGCTTATTCTTATTTTTTTTTTAAAAAAATTTAATCTTATTTTTTTAAATAAGATTAACTTTTATATTTATGACCCCACAATCGATTCGGTGAAGTAAGCAAACTCTGTGCTGTCAGCTTCAACCATTTATCAACCACAATCAATAAAGATTAACGACCCCGAATCCATCAATCATATAGAAACAGATTTAACTTTATTCGGTGAAAATTAAGTGTCAGGGTAATTTATGAAGGAATAGATCATGATCTATCACCCTGCCTATCCAGATTGATAAATGCTTGTACATAAACTCACATAAAAGAGGAAAAATCTGTTATTTAATCTGCAGCAAGTATCAACAAGAACACATCTCATCTCCAACAAGCGTAGAATTATTTTTTTTGGAATATTTCTCAACGCTTCTAAAATGCTACTTTAACTAAAAATTACTCATTTTATACACTATACGAACCAAAAAAAAATTATTTTATTAATTTTTTCAGAAGTTTTGGAACTGGATAAAAATTAAAGTCTGTGAACAGATTTGAGTTTATGATACATAAAAAAAATTAAGTATTTTCCTATATTTCATTTGAATGCTATTTAAACAACATATATATGTAATAATTCTCTTCAATTTCATCTAAACAACTTTTTTAATTTGTAATGGTCCTGGCCTTCAGGACTTGCGCGTAAATAATTAACTAGCTTATCCGCATAACGGGATAATTGCAACCGCATCTCTTGAAAATTAACAACTCGCGTATTTAAAGTAAGATTACATCAAAATCTTTCAAACGTTATATTTCCACCAATCATAGTCACCATCCACGGAAGTCACGTGGATTCCAAGACCTCATACAAATCCCGAGACTCTGGAAAATCCTTCTCTTTTGTCTTCTCCACAATGTAGTGCGCGCGTTTTCTTTTTTTTTTTGTGCTTTGTGTTGTTCATCTTTGTTTGTGTGTGTGATGCTCTAGTGTCTAAGTGTTAAATAAAGTGGATTATCTGTCAACAAGACTGTCTCATCAATACCAGCCATATTACATCAACCATCTAATAATGATCCGATAAATAATTTCTTTACTCTCGCCACGTAATTATATATAAATGTCACAAATTTCAGTGGAATTTAAAATCTTTTAATATGACAATCTTTTTTCATTGTTGCAGTCATTAGAAGATTGAGGAGACTTCTTGTATTTTCAGTTGCACATATATTTTGTTAATTAAAACACATACAACTACAAAAAAGTGACGAAACGTGGCATAAAGATACGCGGACAACCTTATGCGAGATCTAAGACATTACACAAAAGCATTCTTTGTTCACTCTGGGGACCTCAGTTTTTATTGTTTCTTCAACCGGAAGCTTTTAGAATCAAATGATTTCCGGTAAAGACTTTTGTGGTTGGTCAGAATATGTAGATGACGGAAGATTACATCGTATTATTTTTAAAATATGAACATGGCAGTTTTTTAGAAAATAAAAAAAGTTGTGGTTATTGTCTTATAGGCGGGCAAACTAAAAATTAATTAAGCGAATACATGGAGGGCTCAAGACCATTATGAGTTAAGTAAAATGCTTTGAGGGAAAATTTATGTGAATTATTACATATATATAATCAATAATGTGTTATATTTTCTTTTATTGCTTTATTTTATTGCCATTTCTGGAAATTTAGTGTATGATTATAATCATAATTATTGATTATATAAGGGCAGGTACAGGACATTGTAACAAATCAGTTATTGTATAGGAATGTATAGGCGCAAGTGACGCGGTGAGGCACAAATACAGAAAAAAAGTGGTGCGTGGAATGCCATTAGATAGAAGTGAAACTCCTTTGGCGACGTTGGTCGTAAGTGCATAAATACATCTAAATATATTAAACTGCTGGAGGAACTTATTAAATTCAAATAAAATTCAAAATTGATAGGCAACCGTAAGCGAATCCCAAACTCTCAATCGCATAATTTTCATTGCCATATAAAGCAAATGCTGTGGGGTCACTCCACGACGATCAACACGTCTTAATTCACTCGTGGCCATCATGAATGGTGCAACTCTAACTCCTTCCCTGAAGTTTCTAAAATGACCCAAGTAAATTGCTGGGGAAGAGAACTCCTCAGCATGTTCATCAAATAGCAAGCTTCTTGGTACATTCGCTTCTTCAGGAGCAATACCAAGATATTTCTCTTCATTCCTTCATTTCTGTTGCTGGGCTGTAAGACTCTCTTCAATAGTTATATTTTCACTGATTTCATCTTGAAGAACTTGAGACGCACTCTGTTTGAAATTGAAGAAACTATCATCGATTGTAACATCATACATTCTGTACAGTGGAGTAGCTACTAAATATTGCAACCATGTTTTGATGTTTCTTTTAGTAATCAAACCCATCAGATAACTAGTTCTGTGAATTTTCCTCCGTTTGATGTGAACATTGACATAGTAATCATCATCAACATTCCGTGGCAGTCGATTGACCATTGTATTGACGGATACTGGAACATTGATTATTTGCCCTAATATTCCAAATTGACCGTGTACATGTCTCAATCGCCTAATTTGCTTGAAAGGTATTAGTGGATAAATGAGTCTTTCTGATACCATATCCAAAGTAGGAAGATGTGCTGGAATTTCTGGGTATACAAAACCATTATATTTGGATAAATTTGGTATACTTTTCCTATTTAAGCTTTGTCGGCAACTGTAGCACGCTTAACGTCTTCTAAATTAATTCCCGGTAAAATATTTTGTAAAATATTTTTATGCTCAGCAACAGGCCGTTCTCAAATCATCTCTAAACCATAATCTATCACAAATCGAACACCCGTGACCGAAAGGATTATCAACGAATCGCTTTTGGAAATCTTTGTGAGCGTTTTTATGGGAATCATAGTCTTTGTAACGGAAGATAGAATTTATTATCGATTCGCATGCATCAGTTCCAACACGCACTAGACATGTTGAAGGCTCTGTACTTGTTGACTGCACAGGGTGGCTCACAAAGTCCGTATTAATCTGTGCTGGCATTAGATGAGTCTCAATAGCATTCCCATCATCAGTCATTAAACTCGGCATTAAGAGAATATTTTGCAATGTTTTTTTTTTTCGTACTCGATATTATCTCATGTACTCTGATCGATATTTGGCAGTAGCGCTTGATGAATTTGCACTATTTTATGTTTTTTTATCACTTTTTCGACTGGACTTTCTGTTAGTTTTTCTTTCACGAAACTCTTTTCCTCTTTATGCATTTGATTTAGGCATTCTGATTAGAATCAATAATAATTCAACGCAAATGAAAATATAAAAAAAAAACAAATTAGCTGCCGAAAACATCACCATGTGGCCAACAATCTAGGGAAATATTTTAAAAAGGCACGCTTTTGCTGCAGGAGCTATTTTGTCTACACCGTAACGCAAACATTGCAACACATATAACCGTTGACAAATGTCCCCTGGTCTGGTGAGAAAAGGGAGGGGGGAGTCGAATAATTGGAAAGGGCGGGTAATCATACAACTTTTTCAAGGATATAACGCAAGTCACAGGGTGTCCCCCCCTATCGAGCAAAACGAATCGAAAACCCAACCACGTGAAGAACGAAAGTAGAAAAGTTGCAGTTTCTTCGTTTCCATCGAAACGAATTCCCCCCCCCACACCAACTCCTGGCCGCTGATGCTATTTTTAGCAAAGGCGAACCCCTCTCTTTTTTTACTCTGTTTACTCCCTCTCATAGGTTCACTATTTAACTGAAGAAGAAGCCTAAATGACTCTAGGCTGGTTCTGAGGAAAATAATATATTCCAGACCCCGCTGTCTTTTCCACCCGCTCGCTATTTCCTCACCATTGCGACGATTTGGGAGAGATGGCGGGGGAAATCACTACTTCCGTTCGTTTTCTCCCTGTTACGCAAAACTGGGCAAATTTTCCATTCACTCCGTGAGCATAAAAGTTTCACTTCAAAAAGAGACGAAAGGAAAAGACAAAATGTTTGTTGAAAACGTCGTTGGCAAGTGTAATGTTTAGAATAAGTGTTCAGCAGATGATCTATGAAGTCAAGCTGTAGTGCTCATTTCGGTATCAACCACTGGCAGTCGGAGTAGATAGTCTATCGGATTCAAAGCTTGTACTCGCTGAAAATAGAAGAGGTGTAAGCGATTTTTGCTTAACACTCTACAAACGGTCTCATGGCTCACACTTATGTGATGAGCAACAGCTCTTGTACTTGACTCGAGATTATCAGTTACAACGTTCAAGATGATTCCTTCCAGGCTTGGACTGCGTACAGTTCTTAGTCTACCAGCATCATGTCTGGTGATGTGAAACGAACATGTTTCGCGAAGTTGACGATGTAACCGCTGAAAAATTCTGTGATCCGGTAGTCGTCGATCAGGAAACTGCGCGTGATACATTCGTAGCGCAGCTCAGGTATTTTTCCATAGAACGTTTTTTTTTTTCTTTTTTTTCTTGTCAATGTATCTTTTTCTAATAAATCGGAAATTTATATTCGCGAGAAATATCATTCATATATAATTTTACACTAAGTGCTGCAGCTAATGTATCAACATTCAATCTTAATTTCTCTCTTGTCCAAGAATCATTTCCTTTTTTAAAAAACTCTTTCAACTGCTACATTAGTTCTAGGGCAACACAATGTAAATTCAACAAGAATAGCGAAATTTTCATATGAAATGTGTTCATTTTTGAGATGGCTAAATGTTTCCACCCATCTCTTATCAATTTCAACATGCTGATTTTCCTGTAGTTCTAATTTATCAGAATTCAAATATATATTCAGTCTCCTAACTTCTTCAAGCAGATAATTGTCATATATATCCACCATTATCATATCATAAGCCAACACGCCGCCAAACATATTCTTTTGATTTTGTCGATTGTCTGGAACAAAAAGCAGTAAAAATAAATTATTGAATAAATAAATAGAATTATGCATTTACTCGAGTCTAAGCCACACTATTTTTCCAGTGTTAATGAGACGGAAAATCGGGTGTGGCTTAGAATCGAATGCAGTTTTTTTTTAAAAATGTAACTGTCCATTCTGGCTACATTGAGGACAAATCCCATTCTGCAGTTTATTTCCAGTACTCACTCTATCCTAAACATCGTTTTCTGCTCTTATTTAGGGAATCTCTGAATAAACTTTCTTTTCATCTCCTAAATATCAAAAATATTGGTAATAGCATCAAGACGAGTTCGTTATAACGGCAGTATGAAAGGGAAGGCAATTTTATATGCACAAAAACAGTAACAGAGCAGCTGCCACTGAAAATATAGCACGGATGGTGCAAAAATACGTCGATGGCGCAAGCAAATGTTCACGTCTTTAATAATTCTTTTATATTTTCTAGAATACATTCTTTTTTTAAAAAAAATGTTGCATAACAAATGGATTGGAGGACACGGAGAACGAGACCGTGTGGGAAAATGGCGACACCGGCACCCATTTCGAAGGCAGCTGTGACATTGGGAGCGACAAATCATTTTCGAAATATGATACTGACGGTTAGATATTTATAGGTTCGTGTATGTATTTGAAAAATTTAATGCTGGTAGAATTAATAAATTATTATGTTCTAATTATTTATCATTATAATTTTTAAAAAAAGTTATCTTAAGTATAGGATATCCATCAGCCTTTTTTACGCAACTTTTTATATTATCTCAAAAACGTGTCGGGAATTGGGGGGTGGGGGTGTCTTAGAATCGTTGACAACACTTTTACACTCAAACATTTTTAGAATTTGGGGTGCGGCTTAGAATCAATGGCGGTTTAAATTCGAGTAAATACGGTAATTATAATAAAATGAATTATTAAATACAAATACTTAATTAAATGTTACGTATTATAAACAAATAGGATTGTAATCAATTGGAATAAAATAAAGGGGGAGGGGGTTGGAACCGATTTCGATTACTTCCGATTATTTCCTTGTGTGCGCTACTGTAGTACTTATATTGTTTCAGTCTCTCAGAAAAGTATAGATCATACTTAATACTTTTTCTTACAATTTGTAAGTGATAAATAAGAGCATTAAGAGGCTAAGGACCCTTAACATATATTTATATAATATTATATTTACTTCGAAAAAAACATCCTTCTTCAATCCAATGTAACTTAGCAATAAAACAAAATAAACATTTCATATTTTTACCACGTGATAATCATATTATCTACAATATTTCTCAAATTCTTAGAGAATTTGAGAAAAAAATTTAAAAGGTTATAACAAAATATAAATTGGACAATTTTTCAAAAATATGAAAACAAGTATTTTGCACCGCGCAGGATTCTGAAGTGCAAAATTGATCAAAACTTACAAAATTAATTTTACTTAGTATAAAAATGTTCACTTTCGAAGTTATAAAAACACTTTTAAGAAATTTAGAGAGAAAAAATATTTTTTAAATACAATTATAACGAAAATTTAAAATTTTAAGAAAAAAATTAATTAAAAATAAAATTAAAAAATGTGTTAAATTTTTTTTTTGAAAATTGTTGTATAAGTTTTGAAGAGTCTTAATTTGAACACGTGTATGAAATTTCAAATTGATGTCATTCATAGTTTCTGAGAAATCCTGCGAGCAAGCTAAAATTTGTTGTTTTGAGAAAAATGAAGTTAAAGATATAAAAAAAGATATAGGGTTTTTGTTTTTAAAATTTCACTAGTTATTTCTCAAAAACTTCGGAAATTTTTACAGTATCAACAAAATTTTGGTATCATAATGCTCAGAAATGTTGAAGCTTTAACATATATTTTTTTTTCAAAAAATTGAAAAATTTGCAATTTAAGAGTTCTTAGAAAAAAAACATGATTTTCTTAAAGTAAGTTTTTCTAGTAATGTAAAAGTAGTTTACGCTTTCAGGTTTATACTCAGTTTTGGGACCCTTTATATATTTCGCAATATACATTTATATGGTTGCATTCTTCTGTCATAAAGCAGCATTTTTTTACCACAAAAAAAACAAATCCAAAAGAATGGTAGTTTTTTTCGAAAAAAAGCTTTGTAAAAAGGATGTTATTTTTTATTTTCCTTTAAATATAGATGCCTAAACAAAGAAGTTTATTGATCCCTGAGTTGCTTACTTTTATTGCGTTGCATAAAGAAATGTTACTTCAGCCTCGATAGAGACATAGCGCATGCGGAAAAAATACTTTCTTCTGTGGCTCTGAATACTCAAATTTTATTTTATTTCAGCTCAGAAATTGTTATACGTTTGCAAAAAAAATTTGTTCGGCAGGAATATCTGAAAATAATGATGCACTGTGGGGTTTTTCCTGAAAAAAAGATACAATACGAAAGCTCAACTTTAAATGCTGAATGCGTGTATTTCAAAAATTCTATAAACTATGATTTTTTTTAAAAATTTAAACACTCTAGTATTAACAATTGTCTAAAAAACTTGCTTTTAGTTAAATAATAAAATTGTATTATGCCTATTTTATAATGCTAAAAAAATTCTGGTTGATCTATAGCATTATATATGATACCTAGCTAATATACCCGTTCTTCGCACGGGTCAATTGAAAAATTAAACAATACAGATTGAAGGATAAAGAACTTTTTAGAGTTAATTTTACGTGATTTGCAAATCTTAGCTGAACAAAAAAACATATTTATTAAATTTTAAGTCTGCAGATCTAATAGCTGTTAAAAAGGATTTTTTTAAAAATTTATAACGCCTCGCAACTCTCTTGTGGGTCGATTTTTGAAAGCACCTTCCTAAGCTGATCTCTGCTCAGCAAAGTAACACATTGTTACAAATCTTGTGTAATGAACGTTTAAAATAGTATAAATAATTTATATCTGGATGTGTAATATTTTAATATTATTTTTTGTTGTACTTATTTCATCTTAAAATGGTAATATTCATAAGCAACACCGTTCCTTTCATTATAATGGCGAATCAATGGAAACATAGCGAAATGTTAGCGATAAAGCCCAGTTGGCATCATTTTTGGCGACCACGTTGATAACGGGGCGATTGATTCAACGGTGCAGAAGTTGCTTTGATGTTGCGCCACCTGGTGGAGAGATGCAACAAAGAGAAAACCACAAAAAAACTTCACAAACAAATATATATACATTCCTATTTTCATAGCGATCGGTTGAACGGTGTTGGAGTGAAGCGATTTCATAAATACAAACCTTCATTTATATATACAAAGATTATTGAATTTGCGTATCTGGGCTTCAAGTGAGGGGTGAGCAAATAGCGTTCCGCTTCTCATTTTTTCTGTTTTGGCTGTCAGAAAAAATGAGAAAGTGCAATACTTTTATTAAACTGATTCTCTAAAATTAATTGCATTTGCAGCTACAGATTATATGAAAAATTATCACTTTAAATAAACTGAACAAAACTGCCCATATTTTATTTAACTTATACAGTATTTACTCGAATCCCAGCCGCACTATTTTTCCGGTGTTAATTCTACTGAAAATTGGGTGCGGCTTAGAATCGAAGGCAAAATAATTTTGGATGGAGGAAATTGAGTTTCCACCCTTTTTAAAAGAAAAAATGCAGCCTTCCATTTTGGCGACTTACATAGATGACTTATCCCATTCCGCAGTTTATCTCGAGCATTCAGTTTGTCTTAAACTTCGTTGTCTACTCGAATTTAGGAATTTTTTTTATGTTAGCTTTCTTTTAATCCCCTAAACCTCAAAGAGAGAGAGATATCGGTAATTGCATCAAATGTTGCATTACAAATTCATTCGATGGCACGGAAGACGATACTGACTCCCAGTGGCGTAAAGGAGAACATTTAGGCCCCCTGCAAATTCAGGCTTTGGGCCCCCTAGAACCCTGGCCCCGCAATGTGGGGTTGCGGGGTGTACGTATGTTACCCCACTGCCCATTCCAAGGTCAATAGTGACAGGATACAGACGGATAGAGTAATCATAAGTTCATATATGTGTTTGAAAGTTTTTAATACTAGTAAGATAAATTAATTATTAACTTATTATTTCTTACTTAATTTTTCTTTAAAAAATTCTTAAGTATCGGTTTTTGGAGAAGCTTTTATACATTTTTTTATTATTTTTTCTCAAAAGCGTGTAGAAATTTTGGGTATGGTTTAGAATCAATGTGGCTTCGATTCGAGTAAATACGATATTTATGGATCTTTATGAAACTATTTTTTATCTTTTTCTGAGATCCAAGTTAACTATAACAAATATAATCATTTTAAAAAGGTGCGGCATTCTGGTATCTTTTTCTTCCTCAATGTGACCCTGGTATCAAAACAATTTTCCTCCCCTGTTTGAAGTGATTGTTCAATTAGTAGTTTTAATGCAGCACTACAAAAATTTTACGGCAAAAAAATTGCATGAAAAGTGATAGCAGAAAGTTTTGCTTGTATGGTAGTGATTCTCTAAAGCTAATAGAACAATTTTCGGAATGAGTTTTTCTTTCTGTTGTAACTTCCACGGGATGTTAGAAACATAGCTGTATACAGGGGGATTTTCTTTGAAACTAACTCTATCCAGAGTTACCTGTAGCTCGATTTAACAACTGCAATAGCACCAAACTAAGTATGTAGATTAATAATGACGTAAAAAGTAAAATTCTGTAAAAAAAAAATAGTTCCAAAAATCACCGATAGTCGCATTTATGGCACTTTTGTTACTTACCAAACGAAAATCAGCGTAAAACACGAATATCAAAGCAAAATTCAAAATTATTTTTCCAAATGTGCGGCAACCGCTCCAATAATTTAGGCCCCACTGGTCGGCAAACTTATTAGCCAAAGAGCCAAATTTCAGCATTACAACAATTTTTTAAAAAAATTGGGAGCCAAATCTGCTTATTTAGTAGCTTTTGTTACACTGCATAAGTAGTACACTAAATGAAACTAAATTTCATACCTAATAAATATTTATTAATGCGAACAATGTACTTGCATCTCCTTGGAAAGTTTGCGTAAGTCAAATTTGTATGTGGTTGTTTTTTAATTTTAGGCATGATTCCAAGTTTCTCATCAATAAGACGACTTCTCAGTTTACTCTTGATAATGTTCATGCTTGAAAAAGATTGTTCGCATATACATGTAAAACCGAAAAAGAAAGAACAGCAAACGCGAGCTTTTTCAGCTGATCGTAAGAGTCAGGAATACTATTCCAAGCGTTGAAAATGATCATATCTTCCTTCTCCATCCTTGGCGATGCTTCAGCACGCTCGGAAAGTGAAAAACAATGTTTCCCTTTCAAAATCCTGAGCAAAAATGGATAAGAATGGAGAATGCACGGTGTTGTTTTTGAGGCCATATTGAATCTAGTCGAATTCCACATCGGAGAAATAAATGTAGTGAACAAAACAACATTTTACTGTTGTCTTGTATGTGTTATTATTATTATTTTCTTTTTCTAACACTTTTTACATTATACCAGTGCCATAAATACGCTATTGGATATTTTTTGAATTAATTTTTTGAAATGAAACTTCTTTAGGCGCGAGAGTGAATAGGAAATTTGCCCAGTTTTGCGTAACAGGGAAAAATCGAACGGAAGTAGTGATTTTTCCCGTCATCCCCCCATATCGTCACCATGGTGAGGAGATAGCGAGCGGGAGACACCACGTGCCTTGCGTCATATCCGTGAAAAAGTTGGACAATTGCTAAGGGGCGGTGAAAGGCTTTAAGGTATTTGGAGATAGTGGGTATCCTTGCTACTGGTAACGAACTCGCGTGCATATTTTTGTGGTTTTTATATAATAAACGTGCCGTTTTCAACGAATAAACGCACCCAAATTATTACCATTATATGGTTCTTCCCGTTAGGGGAGTGTCTGGGTACTGTGTATATGTCGCTAACGTTCTCGCCAGAATCACTACGGATAGCGTCTTGTAAGCAAACACAGTGACTTCTGTGAGTGATGCATCAAGTTTATATTTTTAATTTTTATTTCCATTGAATTAAAATTAATTCTAGTCTGAATGCCTAGAATGAATGCAAGAAGAGGAAAAAAATTTAGTGAAAGAAAAAAAAAATGGAAAACTAGCAGCAAGTCCAGTCGAAAGTCTATATACCACCAAGTAGTCCTGTCGCAGCTGTTATCATCTTCATTCATGAAGTTTTAGTGCTGTACACGCCAGAGGCTGCTGCAATCATTGGATCCGATGATGATTAAAATGATTAAAAGCCGATTATCTTAACTAAGATTTAAATGTTAATTTTGCTTCAGAAGAAGCAAAGCCACTCATTGAATTCTTGAAACGGACACTGAATTTGACAATGAATGCTGATTCTAGAGAAGGAACCACAAAACAAGGAACCACGATTGATCAGTTTCTCACATTATCTTGATTGACTACAATCTAGGATTTTTATATCCTACTTCAGTTACCACACACCTATTGTGTCTTTTTTGGAAAATGATGATGCCAGAAAATTGAATAAAAATATTATTTTCATACAATGAATAAAGTTCGAATTTTATTTGATGAAAGTAACTTCTCCCAGTAATTTAATATGATTAGATCTATTCCTGCATTTACGGCCAACGTCGCCAAAGAAGTTTCACTTCTATCGCGTGGCTTTCCACGTTACTTTTTTTTTTTTACTGAAACTTACTTTTCATGTCATTGTTAGTCTGCATACCAAATTTGGTACTATTGCGGTTCTTAAATCAGGCTACATGGGGCTGAAAATAATGTCAGTTTTCAAAAAATCATCTTGTAGATCGATGACTGGGAAAGGTATCATCAGTACCATAAGCTACCATTTATCACCCTATGTTACAAATAAAAAATTATTCTTCAAAATCCTTTTTTTTAATTTATCCATTTTGACAAGTCATGCAATAAATTAAATAACTTATCGACGATTAACTATTGTATTTATTATTTTTGATTTTAAATTCAACATTATCTCCTTTATCCGTTACATTTTTTATCTATTTTATCTGACAAAAGTTCTCGGAAAGCATATAAAAGAGAAAACAAATAATGATTTCCCCAAAAACTAGTTAATGAGTTTCCTTTAAGAGAAATATATCTAATTTTTGTTAATTATCTGCTGTTCAGTTTAATTGCTTCCAAATCCTTGCATGAGCTCCAATTCAAAGTGAAGCTAAAACACTCTCGAATAATTTGAATTCTCGAGAGATTTGAATTATACAGATAAATGCTTCACGTGAAAGAAAAGACACGAAGCCTTTGATGTTCATTCCTATGCTGAAATATTCTTAGAATAAATTCTACGGATATTTCCGATTCTACAATCCAAATTCCTGAATCCTCATTAATAACGAGAGCTCAAAAGTTACTTTGAAGTAATCATTATGCAACAACGTATTTGTCGATAGATGTCGCTTTCCTGCTAGGACTGTATCCGTTCTCTAATTGGCTCTTGTAAAAGGCAGATGGTTCTTTAAGTACAGATACGTGATGTGTTTTATTTACTGTGAAAAAAGATTTTGTTTTTCGGGAAGAGATATTATATCCCAAGGGAAATTAAAAAAGCCTTATGTCGCGAATTGGATTGTTGTTCTAAATCGTGCTACCATTTGTCAGGCTTTAATGCAATACATTTTACTTTCTTCCGTTTAAGGAACAAGTGTCCCCCCCCCCACCACCACAGTTCTGTAAACATCTTATGTACTTAAACTGTTGCACTTAAGCCAAATAAACGAAATAAAAAAAAAGTGAATAATAACAAGATTTTTTTTGTTAAATATGTCTTCCTTTTGTTATGCTAATGGGATATATGTAAAAAGGACGTAGGTGGATTAAAAATAAACTAAAGCATTTTACAGGGAAAAAAAACAGATAAATAATTCTCAAAAGGTATTTATTATTTTTGAGAACATTTTTTAGATGTGTTCCATGATATCTCTGAGAGATACAGTTAAACTTTATTAATGTATGGATAACTAAATACATAAGGGGAAAACTTTTGAATAGATTTCAAGGATATTTCCGATTTATAAATTTTTTTTTTGTATTGAGTAAAATATTGTGAGTTATATATCATTTTTTAGAAATAATACGCATTTTAACTTTTCATTAAAATGTTATTTTTAGCAGAAAACAGTGAAATCTCTCTCATTTGAATTTTGTGCAAGTTAATAATAACATAAGTTTTTTATTAAATATAGTTAAAAAAGTTAGTAGAATTAATCTTTTAGAATTATTAATTTTAAGAATATTTTAGAATTAGTGAGTTTAGCATAAAAATCTAATTCAAAAACTTGAAAGTAATTGCTGCTGTATATTTCCGTGTTCAAGCCGAAAATTTTTAGAATTTTTTTTTAAAAACTAAAATAAGGGAGTCAGCTTATGACTGGATCCATTAATCTCGGAGAAACGCAATTTAAGAAACAGCTCCCTCCCCCTGGAAACATTTCCTTTCAACTCCTTTTAGGATATTTTGAATGATAATTTTATTCTAAAAGGGAAAAAAAGTCACTTGAATCCTTCAAAATTAGAGGCAGAATCCGAATTTTCTAAAAAATATTTAAATTTACATTCTCTCATAGGGGGATATCTGAATGCATATGTTTATCATATGGCGAGTTTTGCTTTAAAGCATGAAAACTTAGGTCAACGATCACTTGCTGAGTGCAAATTTTTCCTTTCACTCATTTTGTTACAAAAAAAAAAAGAAAGAAAGCGCAAATCGTAATAACAGGAGAATAGTGCACACGATAATAATGAATGGGAAAAAATATGTTATTTTTTGATACGGATACCCGAAATATGTTGGCGACTTACATTACTCCAAATTCACTGGAAAATATTCTATTTCGTTTACCGGTTTAGCAACATATTTGAAAACTGCGGGAATTATTTTTTTCCAACTCGGCTTAGATACGGATTTCGAATTTGGAGGAAATATTTAAAGAAAAAATTACACTCTCGTTTTGGCTCATTCTTGGAAATGAACGGTATTTCATTTTGTAACATTTTTATTTCACTCTTCCCAATTCACCATTTTAGATATTGTATTGCACTTTAGTCCATTTACTGATAATGTTTTAACACATAAATAATTATAAAAAATGATACAAGAAAGATACAATAACAGTAACATGAAAAATATACCGTACTTACTCAAATCTCAGCCGCCATTGATTTAGGCCGCACCCTTAACTCTCAACAATATTTTGTGAAAAAATGAAAAACAGTGTAAAAAGGTTTATCCAATTCATGAAATTAAAATAAATTTAAAATGAGAACTAATAAGAAAGGAATAGTTACTTATGGTACCATTTGAGAAAAATTCTTACAAATACATTCATGAACCTGGTAATTTGCTCTAAATACTTCATCCAACTTTTTTCCCCTTTGATTCTAAGCCGCTCCCGATTTTTCAGTAGAATTAACATTGGTTAAAAAGTGTGGCTTAGATGTAAGTAAATACGGTTATATAGCTTTGGACGAAAAAAGATTAAAATTAAAAAGTGGTGAATCAGGTTTGGATTCAATGGAATTTTTCTTCAGTGTAACATTATCCATTAATTTAAGTTAGATTACGTAAGGTAGCACATGTCATTCACAAAAATAATGGGCAAGAAATTATAACGGTTTTTCATAACGACCACGTTCTCTTCACCTGGTCTCTACTTAAGATAGGTAGTCGCTAGAGGGCACTTCTGCTGCCAGTCAGATACAGTTATTATGACAAGAGTTGTTGCAATAATAATTTTTAAGGGGACAGAGTACGATTCAACTAACAAAAATCGGTTCAAAAATCAAATCTAATTTTGTAGCCTAAATTATTCTTTATATGCTTTTCTATAACCTTACCAAGTTTGCACGCTCTAAACTTAAAAAACGCAGAATTATGACAGCATTTACGTTTTTTCCCCCTTCACATCCCTATGGCAAATCAAAACTTTAAGCTGACTTATCTCAGAAAGATAAAATAATTAATTTGTATTTATTTAAAATGCTAAGGCTTTTTTTCTGTTGCGCCTAATGCTTTGAATTTTTGTTTACCTATTGCTATAGTAACTGAAACAAAAGTTGGCATGCATTTTTGAATCAAAGCAATACTTTTTTTAATAATTGAATTTAGAATTGACACATTTCTTAAAGAATTTTCGATAATCGTTCATAAAAAGAAGTATTCTACGAAAACTAATCATGTTATCGCAAAACCCGTACCAACTTTTATTATACATAGTTTTACGTACGTGTAAATAAAAAACCATGCCTGTACGTAAATTTTTGTAGAAGGAGTATAGCATTTTAAAATCACTTCACAAATTTGAAGTGTTTTCCCTTAAAAAATTATGCATTAAAAAGTATGCATTTTTGAATCAAAGCAATA
>BMAO01031785.1:0-29435 GCA_019973975.1 Trichonephila clavata
GGAACTATGTGAAGAGAATTTTAATACCAGTTTGTTACTAAGCTTTAATTTTTTTTTTATTATAGCTACAAAAGTATTGATCAGAAAAAATCATCGCACATTTTTTTTCATATAAATCAACAATTTTTAACTTAATTGAGAATGAAATGAAATTTACTACTTTAACTACTCATAAGTCTTATCTCCAATACGTAATTATTCTCTAGATTGCACAAGCTAGTATTGGACTAACTTTATTTTAAAGGGATAAATTTATCTGTGCTTAATCCTTTTCATCGTGGCCAATACATTACAATTAGAATTTCGCGGCCATTACTTGTTCTCTATTTATCACTTACTCTAATTAAAAACAATTTCAGTGGTGGAAGGGAGAATATTTGCCCCCTCCCTGAAAAGTCGGGTTTTGCACCCCAATAATCTTAGGAAGGATTGCAAAACCATAAGCTTTGGGCCTCCTTGGATTCCTGCAATGCGGTAGTTGCGGGGATGTACCATAAACCACTGAGCAATTTTCTTTGAGAAACCGATACCGACTTTTTTGTTATTTTAAATAAATTTTATTGCTAAGTTTAAAGCTCCTTGCTAAATTATCTATGCAATTTTTCAACTAATTCAACAAATGGGATTTTTCAGAGAAATAAATGCTGAAGTATCTAATAAATATTAGTTAATGATGCTATTATATTCAGGCCTTTTTTGGATTTTAGCATGATACATTACTGAAAATTGTATCCTTATTTGAATAATCGCCTAAAAAATCGAAATTTATCCGATCTCCAAAGGTACAAGCTAAAAGTATCAATAAACTAAAAATAATTTTAAGAATTTTAATTAATATTTATTTTTGAATGGTTAACGAATTTTGTGTAACCCTTTCGCGCCTAACGGGACACATACGTCCCATACAAGTTTCAAAAAATTCTTTTGGGACAGAAACGCTTCTCTGTCTAATTAAAGACTTTCCCGCCAGTCCTGCCAATAGTATTAAAGGTATTTTAATTCACAGAACATTGATGGCACTTCCGTACATAAGGCAATTCCCACGTTTTTGATGTGTTGTAGCAGCTCATTCCATACTGTACTAACGTAAATAGTTTAGTTTTGAAAAATACCGCCTATTTTTGATTAAATTTTGATGGATCCATAAATCTAAGACCAGATAAGTTACTCACGAAGCGCAGATTATCTCTAATAAACTGGTAAGTGGCAATTTTTTTCCGTTTTTACTATCGGGACATATGTGTCCCTCTCGTCTTGGATAATGGGAACACATTGTCCAAACAGTGCTATGTGATCATGATGCTAAGTAATTGCCACGAAGCTAAATACGCAAAAGTAAATCGCACCCTGAAAGATGGAGGCAAAGAAGAATTTGGGTGCTCTGTAGCAATCGAGTTCTACAACAAAATCATGGAAGGTGTAGACCTTGCAGACCAAATGGGAAATGTCTATGAACTAGATCGATAATCTTGCAAGTGTTGGAAAAAAGTAATTTTTTGCCTATTGATGAGCGCAGTGGTCACCTCATGGATTTTGTACTGCGGACTCAAACATCGAAAAACCCCACTTCTTGATTTTATTGGACCTTGATGGCGTCCGGAAAGCTCAACGCACAGTATCAACACCGTAGAGGAACTGGGTGTTTATTCAAAACATCACGAAGTTTACTCAATGTTGGTGACCATCTGCCAGTAACAACAAAAACACGACGGTGGTGCCGTAAATGTGCACAGCAAGAGAAGGATTCGCGCACCAAAATAATGTGCACGATGTGTAATGTCGCATTGTGCATTGATTGTGTTTAAAACCATACCATTCATAATTAAATTTTTTATGGCTAGAAAAGCATTGGTTTTTTTTTTACAAAATTACTCAATGAAGATTACTGGGACACACATGCCCCAGTAGTCAGGACTGATGGGACATATATGACCCGATCCAAAATCAGTGTTTAAAATTTTCCTAAAAATATAACATCTTAGTTTTAGAATTTTATATAGTGTGCCCAACTCATAGTATATGCTACCAAAATTGTTCTGTTGTAAGGAAAAAAACTCGTCGCGAAAGGGTTAAGGAATTATTCCCGTCGATAATAAGTGAAAATTTGTTAAATTTTAATGAAGCTTTTTTCATTTGATTTTTATACGTGTGGATGATCACAATTGATACAGTGAAAAAAAATTTCATTGACTAAAATTCTGTAAATAAAAGGGAACTTTTTTTGTCCATATAAGTTAATAAATTATAGTTTGAAAAAAACTAAAAAACACGCTTTTATACTCAATCGAACTAAAAAGTAAAAAAATAATCTATACAAATAAATAAAATTGAAGTGTCTGTTTGTAATTTCGAATTAGCAGCTTTTTACTTAATGCGCTAAAAGTATATACGGTATTCATAACAAAAACCAATTTTTAAAATTTTTGTCTGTCTGTCTGTCTGTTTGTTCCGGCTAATCTCGGAAACGGCTGGTGCGATTTTAACTTTATCAATACAAAAAGAAATACAGAAACTGAAAAATAAATAAACACAAACAGTGCACTGCTGAATAGCAATAATGTTACCATTCAGTAAAATTAAATACACTTTATCAATGATAACAATATGTTTGGATCTTTCTAAATCGAATATGTTTAATCACTTAATGATTATCATAAAGACAGATAGTCATTGAAACTTTAATTTCAGTATTGAGTTGTGAAAAATGCGTATTTTTACGTTGTGAGTGGTTTTTTTAGCGGCAAAAACATTTTTAGTCGTGTCCACATAATATCAAAAAACATGTGTTATCTGTAAAACGCTTCATGCCGGCCTTCAAACTATGCTAATCCAGTAAAACTATTCCCATTAACTACTTTTGGTGCGGACAAAGTGATTGGACGAGTTTGCTAGATGGAAGGGCCATCAAGTTCAGCCAATCTCACTTAGGTAGACTTCTGGTTGTGTGGGGCTGTTTGAAATCACTTGTGAACTATTCATCGCTATCAACATAGGCTAAACTCAAAAGATCTGTCAGGCCGTTTTTGCAATTCATACCGATGTGTTGCATTCAGCTGTAACGGGTGTAGTGAATCGCCTTGGTTGTGCCGGACAATATATTGTAAGACATGTGGAACATTTTTTACACGCTTTTATAAGCTTCACTTGTATGTAACGGAATCTTTGAACTAGATTTTTACTCACTTTAAAAGGTCAGATTTATTCAAAATTTTGCACACTTGTCAATGACTGATGACAACACAATAAATATACAATTTTGTTCCATAGTCCTGAGCAGGATCTTCAGTAATAATGATTTCCAGATTTGGTGACTAATTCATTATACCATTTCCAGATTTGGTGACTAATTCCATATACCATTTCTAGATTTGACGACTAATTCCAGTTCCCATTTCCAGATTTGGCGACTAAAAGTTTAAGTTACAGTCCTAAAAGTGAAAACGAGCGTCAGCAATTCCTTACCATAATATAAACAATTGTCTAGTTTTTCTGAAAATGGAAATAAAAAAACTTGTGCATGTGAAAAAAAATAACATGTACCAACTCAGAAATGGGCATACTTTTTTCAATCACGGGCGAAAAAATTTTTTTAAAAATGTTTGGCGGGCCAAGACAAGTTTTTCTAAAATTTTAAAAACAATATACAAGTTTTACTATGAGATTAATGAAATTGTGATTTCATTTTTAAAAGTTCCTTTTATTGATGTTCGAATTCAAATGAATTGATAGTATGCCAATGGGCATTCCATATTCTAAAAATGACACTTTAAAGATTAATTCGTCAATGAATAAAAGATGGATTAAAAAAATACTAAAAATACATACTTTTATAGTTGATCGAAATAAAAAATGAATAATAAACTTTGATTAAAAAACTAAAAAACTTGCTTTTATGGTTAATGGAACTAAAAAGTTAAAAAAAAAATTCTTAATTGAAGAATAAAATGATTTATGAGAAAATTAATGTCATTGGAATAAAAGCGTGGGGTGTTTTGCACTACATTTTTACACTAACTCAGCATTTCGGAATAAAACTAGTAAGAAATTATAACAATTGTTATAGAACACCTTACGCTTTTACCACAATCACATTAATTTTCTCGTTAATCATTTTATTCTTATATTAAGAATTATATTTTTACCTTTTAGTTCGATTAACCATGCAAGCGTCTTTTTAAGTTTTTTAAACTATAATTTATTTATCGCAAAAATAAATGAAAGGAACATACTATTGTACTGCGCACATTGTGTTTCGGATTGTCTCAATGCCCTCTATAGGTGATATTTTTAACTAAAAATATTCTTGCCTTTAAAAAGGTCCTTTTCTAGCAAATCGCATTTCTTCCTTTTTTTAAAATTAATTTTAAGAGTTTAAAAGAACTTTTGGCTCACCTGGTACCTATGATCAACACTGTACATTGTTTGGTATATTACGAATAAATTGAAGTCTGTAGTTTCATTTTTAAAATTTCTTTTACAGAACATAATACTGTTTAAGTGCTTATTATTGATATGCGTACTTATTTCTAGGTCTAGGGTTCTTAGACTGCTCAGTTATCTGAAATAATATTAAAAAATACATGAAAAAAGAAAACCAAAAAGCTATTTCTATGTAGTTTTTCTAATCAACCAATCAAACATTGAACAAAATTTTCTGTTAGATGAAGGAAATATGTAACAATACTACAATCATTTGTTATAAGCTTCATTGACTAAATTCAGGCATATGATACATACATACTGTTTTTTTTTCAATATATAAATTAATTTTATGACAATAATTGTTAAAGTTTGAAATTTTGTTCAAATTTTTCTGAGTTCTGAAGATTTTAAAAAATGACCCCTTTTATATTAAATGAGTCCATATATATTTAACGATGTACATTTTAGATTAACCGTTTTTCAAAAATATATTTTTTAAAAAAATATATCTATGAATAAACATTTTTAAACCTTATATATAAAAACACAAAACTATTATTCCAGTAATATAAATTATTTAACTTTATTTCGATAGAAGATTCATATATTTTGTTAACTTTGGATTCTATAAAGCTTAAAATTCTCGAGCACTAGATTTTTTTTGCATTTATTAAAAAAAAGAAACTTTAAAATACTCTAAATAAAAAATATGATTTAAGCCATATAATGATTCAGATTAACATTCTATAATTAATTCTATGTAAAAAATCTCATTTGTTACGGAAACCTTTCTTTTCTCAGAAGAGTATTAATTATTTGAAGTATTTTTAACTTTCTTTTGCAACATGCCTCAATTCCTTTGATTAAAAGCAATAAAACTATTTTTATCCAAGTACACACAATGACCTTTATAGAAAGTATTTTAAATTCATTTTTTTTCCATTTAGTGTAATAAAATTGTACTTTCCCCATAAGGTTTCATCGTATGTTTATATATAATATGCTAATATGTAATATATTCTTGTGATCTATGCTTTTATATAATGTATCCATGTGTATATAATACATGCTCGTATATTATGAAACATCCTGTGTTCATAATACAATAGTATATTATATAGAATATTAGGGGCACATAATATGGTCATATATTATATGTGAGCATAAGACAAGGAAAATGGTCCAGAGTGATATATTAGAAAAGCGATTGCATGATTTTAAGTCATAGTGGTATAAGAATCGTAGGTGCAAAAATGATTGCAAACTTCCGTCTTATATGGTTCTATTTAACTCCAGACTAGAAAAGCATTAGTATATTTGATTGGATTCATATTGTGAAAAAATTTATGGCCTAACGGTTTAAAGAATAAAGGGGAGTTGAAATGCTAAAATTTTCAGAAACTACAATTTTACATTTTGTATTTTCAAATTGTGCAGATAAATACCTTTTCAAAGATACTACATTTCAATCTCTACGATAATTCGAATTTTCAAAAAATCTAATTTTAAATTATCACTGAAGCTTGGCCACGCCCATTTAAATGGCAAAAAATGTAAGCAGTGCATTTCGATTTCGTTTGACAGTTGAATATGAGACGGAAATTGATATATTTAGCTTATACTATAAGAAGAGACTTGCAGTTTTTAAATTTATCAGCTGATTATCAGCCTCACTGCATCTGTAAACGGGTAAATCTGTTAATTTGCTTACATTTTCAAAACTGCGTTGTAGTTTTCTGATATCTCAATATTTGGTTCTTTTAAGCTAGTGTTTACTCATAGCTGTCAGCATTTCATACCTTCAGTGGGTTGACAAATGAGTATCAAGCTTACTTGGGAACTGAACACTGGGTGTTTCACGCCAGACTGACCACTTGACCGAAACATACGAACATGCACCTTAGCGCCTAAGGTCACGTAAACTGACTTAACACAGTAGGCCTTGGCCCTGATGGGCTGTTTTGCAACTGAGTTCAGTTCGTTTACATAACTACATTCTGCTATTTTTTTTTCAAATGCTTGCTATTTTCAAGCAATTTTCTCATGCCTAAATCAGTCACAATATCATTTAAGAAGTTTGCAGCATAGTTTAATAAATGGGATGTATGAAAAAGCCAGTGTGAATACCAAATATTAGGAGAAAATTGTGCTGATATTGTAAGAACAACTTTACCGATGGAATTATTATTATTATTTGACTGTGAAAGGAAAGTGTTAAAAAAGTGGATATTTCATATTCAAATTATTCTAATTGGTTTTTAACTAGTTTTAGATTGTAAATATTAATATTTTAGCCGGTTTTTTAGAAGCTGTGAAATGTTTGAGTTATGAAAAAACAATACTGTGTGTGTTAATTCAATGAAAATAACTTAGTTGAATCTGTTTGTTCCCATTCAGAAAGCCCATATTGTATACATTTTTTAATTCCTAAAGTAGTGTGAAATTCTACAAATTATGAAACTAATATTAGATCAGTATATGCTGTTTGCCATGCAATGCAGATAGACCATCAGATGCAGATACGTGTAAGTGAAAACAGCAGAATTTCTCTTGGGGATATTTTTCATTATAAATACAATTTACTTGATTCTGTTTTGGAGCCTATGAGAACTATTTTTAAAATTTATTAAATTTAGTATTTTAAAAGAAATGCTTATTTGGTAGTATTCTCAAAGCGGTAATTTCATATACTGTAGCGGTATCTTCATAAGCCAGTAATAGTGTCCGGACAGGGGTGATCACTTTTGTTCCGTTGTTATGTTACGTGGCTACGGATCCAAGCATCGCGAGTTCTTTCTTTAGTTTCACCTCCACATTAGTGACCCAGACGTAACAGAATTAAGGAAAATAATATTAATACAAATGTAAAGAGTATAAAAAGCAGCAAGCCGTTAAAAATATAATTTTTACAGCTTGAGAAAATTTTAATTGGTCCCATTTGAAAATAAATTATTAATATTTAAATGAAGAAAACCTGGAGGATATGTGCTCTAAACAGTTTTTTATTAGAAACAATTTAGAAATTTACGGAAATTTAGCATAAACATACATTACAACAGAAAAACACTCTAGCAGAAATACCCGTTCTTGGAGAATACAGTACATAACAACTTTAAGTTGAAAATATAGTGGAAACGTTTCAAAAATAGGTTCAAGTATGGAATGTGTAAGAACTAACAGCAATGCATTGCGAATACCAGGTGCGGAATACCCTTAAATCCAGCATATATAAAGATCTTCGAAGAAGACTCAAAGCAGCAACGTATTTGACTAGATGGTTCCAAATATTCTTTATGCGATTGAGGTTTGGAGATTGAGCTGGGCATTTTGTTCACAAGTAGCTGCAATTCTAAAAACAAACCATCAAAAAGCATAGTCGTCATTTATAGAATAACTTCATAAAAAAGTAGCAGCATATGAGCAGACATGGCAGTAAAGCATCTAGCCCATTTATCTTCCACCAGTCAGAGTGTTATGTTGCTGTTGATCATCTCCAAGACTAGCTAAGCTAGACGAAGTCTCCATGATTTCATTCAATCTCAAAATGTCCAACACCATTAAAGTATCTTTCTTCATAAGGAACTTCTTTTGTAAGCCCCAGAAAATCAAGAATGTGTTCTGGAGATGCCTGGAAGGCAGAACATCTAACACAAGTTGGAAGAACTTTGTTTCCATCCTTAAAAGTCAAAGTTAGCTAAAGTTAGAATAAGTTGTTCCTGCCTGTTGCATTGAAAGGTAAAGAGAGCCACCAGGGCGTTTAGCAACATATTAGTGATGAGCAGGAGGAATAGTTAATTGCTTGTTGTGGATGTTAGTGGAGTGCAGTTCTGAATAGCTGAGAAGGGTCCAGTTCCTAATGGGTTGAGCTGCGCCATCTTTTGTCGATGGGATAAGTCATCGATGTAAGTGACCAGAATGGATGGCTATATTTTTTCCTTTTAAAAAAGTTGGAAACTCAATTTTTCTTATCCAACAAATATTTTGCTTTCAATTCTAAGCCGAACCTGAATTTCAATAGCATTAACACTGGAAAAATAGTGTGGCATAGATTTGAGTGTATGCGGTAAAAAATTTTATCGCCTCGACGGTTCTACTTTCCCCTTGTATATTCTAAGACACGGTGCAAATGAAATATGTTTATTATTTCAGTTATTAGTTTTTCTGAACAAATGAGCTTTCAAAAAAATTTATAATTCCATAAAATTGAAATTTTAAAACTTTTACATTTTACATCCATTTAATTGGATATTGAGGTCATAAGAACAACAGAGCAGTCGAAAATAAACATAAAAGCAGTTTTACCCAAAAGTTTCATTTTTATTAGTAAAAAATTAAAACAATACATTACTATTAAATTTGCAATAACTAATTTTAAATATGAACTTGCAAAAGTTAATCTCAAGTAATTTGTAGTGTATTTAATTAATAAACTAAATTTATATATTTCATAAAATATTTAAGACAATTTTTTCTTCAGCAGTTACGCAGAAACATATTTGGTAAGCCATGCAACATAATTTAATCTTTGATATAATGAGTATTTCTACAATACACATATATTGTGTATGCATAGTAATATAATATTATATATTTTTGTTGAAAACAGATTGAGTGTCGTACCTGGCGATATTTTTTTTTAGAAAGTGACTCCTTATCATGTGATAAAATAAATTTTGCAGTTTATTTTTAACCAGTCCCCAATTAGATTTTTCTTATTTTCAGGAAACCTTTCTGACATTTCTTAGGTCTGTACAGGTACAGACCATCTTCTTTAAATGTCAGCAAGAAGTATTTTGCACTACAGCTAATTGTTCTACTAGCTATGCCTACAACCTCCATCTTTAAATTATATCATTTGAATATTGAATATTTTTGTCTGTTTACCATCAATATTCTTTTTTTTCAGACCATTTCTTGCAAATGTGCAAATGACCCTATATCCATTTTAATAGAACAAGAGGACAAGTTAAGGGTATCCGACTACTTGCGACAACTTTTCTTTTAAAAGAAAATGGAGGTATGGAGATTTTTTTTGTAGTTTTTAGATTTGTTTAATACATTTTAAGAAAAATATGCTAAAATTAAAAAGGAAAAAAAAAAAGAAATTATTAATACTTAAATGGGGGAAAAATTGGTAAAAATTTACAAAAAACAACATAAACGTGACCCATTCTGTACCAAAAATTTATAAACAAATTGTCAATTTTTCACGTGTGATGTTTTGCTATGTTATTCATTTTTCAAATGACCCTCAAGATAAAAGATATTTTAATTTTTACGAAAACTAGAGCACTTTATCTTGGTTATTATACGAAATTGCTTAAAAAAACAGTGATTATATTCACATAAGGGACTGTAAATTTTATAATAAAACAGTGTTTGACAAATCGGAAGTTTAAAACACTTCTACTATTTTACAGAACAACAAAAAAATTTCAGTTAATTATTTTCAAAACTGTTTTAACAGTCCTGTCTCCGTTTGAGTATTTTCAAAAAAAACACCTTTCGAGTAAAACGCGTTTTAAAGTTTGATTTCTTGCTTAAAGTAATGGCATCTGCGTTTTCTAAAACACTTGTTGTTCTACTGAACGGAAAGTAATAAACTTGGTATTCTTATAAAGATAATAAGATGGCCTATAAAATAAAATCATAAAAAAATGTGTCATTTTTCTGGCAAAATTCACAATTTTAGGGTAGTCGGATACCTTAATTTCATAAAACAGGATTGGATCTATGATAGATATAATACAATGTATTAAATTCTAACGGCGTATACATGAAAATAAGCACTAAAATCAAGACTGACGAAAATACATATCGTAAAGAAGCAAGTTGTTGTTACCAGATTTTAAAAGTTGAAAATGTGATTTTTGTTTTATCCTTCCTGCAGTTCTTTCTTGCTAAAATAAAATCTTCAAAAGTAAGAGTGAAAATTATAATAACTAAATAACTACTTTTAATGGATAGTGAGTATCAAGTAGGTGTTATTTAAGTAATTTAAATACCCGTTATATAAAATAGGACGTTAAATGCCTTTGATTATATATGTACATACTTTGTAAAATCGTTTTAAGTATTTGTAATCCTTCCTAACTTTTTTTAAAAAAAATTTTCCTTTTTGCTCTTTTTCTAATATGTTCTATGTTTATTTCTATAAGCCGTGTGTGAAACTTTGTGGCTCTTGAGAAATTGCAGATATTTTTAATGTTATTCTTAATCCACTTTTATTTTTCAAAAAAAAAATCAAAGAAAGAAATAACAAAAAATTGATTCCAGTTATACCTTGAAAACAATTGTTTTTTCTTCGGGTTACTCGAAAATACAAGAATTATTAAGAGCATAATCAAACGTTCTTTCTTTAAGCTAAGTGAATGAGAGAAAATAGTTCTATATTATTCAAATGAAACTAATTAAAGTTTACATCTACTAAGCGTTATTGCTTTAATTAAAGGCTTGTGAAAACAAAAGTACTCATCAAACAAAAATCTTCTACGGTTATTGAAAGTTATCTGAATGAACGGAGAATTTATCACTACTAAGTCAAAATAATTATTAATTACAAGTCACCACCCAATCGAATATCCATTCAGGATGAATAATGAGAAATAAATTACAATAAATTACTCCGAAGAAGGAAAAGAATAAATTATCACTCACGTTTGAATTATTCGAACAAAGCAATGTACTTGCTTTGAAACAAAGCATCAGAAATTTCTCGTCTAGAAGATAAATTACAAACTAGATTACCGAATAGAAGACTTGTTGACAAAAAGAGAAGGAGAAAAAAAAGGAATATTATTGGTAGACGATGACATAACCATATGCCGCAATGAGCTGAGATAAATTGCATTTTTCTGCTACTAGTCTGGTTATTTTTCTTGCTTTATTCATTTTGGGTCTAAGAGAAGATTTAAAAAATCGTCTGCTCCAAAAAAATATTTGTATTCATTATGGCTGATTATTTTTATTTTAGCAAAAAGGGCCGATTCGATATTTAATGTCTTTATAATTAAACAGTTCATATGTATTTTAAGAAAAGATGGAAAAGGTAGGAAGAGAGCAAAATCTTACATGAAAAAACGTCATTAATTTTATATTGAGATGTTTTAGGAATATATTGTGCAAATATATAGCAATATTTTTTTCTTCAAATGATCACTTTTGGGAGTTTTTAATTATTTTATTAAAAAGATTTAAATAAAGTATAAGAATATAGGATTTTTTAAAAAAATATCACCTATGGTTTGAGGTACAAGAACATTGATCGATGGTTTGATATAAACACGGATTCGATTTATTGTTCTTTGATTTTCTTGTAATTTATAAATGTAAGTTTAAAAAAATTTATGTTAGAGATTATATTTTATATTTAAGATTTAAAAATAAAAAATAAAACTTTATATGAACATTACAATCCTTTTTTTTATTGTATCAAACTTTAGGAGATTAAAATGTTTCTATAGATACTGTGTTTTTCTTCTATCTTCAAATTATAGTAATTGCTCGAAATACGAGAGATATATTTCTTATGCTATAAATCATAACAACTAAATCACAAATAAATTCACACTTTTTACAAGCCCTTTTAAATTAAATGTAAAATGAATAGATGGCGCTGCAAATCATCTGGGAGTTACACTTTTGTAGCTTTGTAGAATCAGTTATGTAATGTGTTTTGTGTTGTGTACATGTCTTTTGTGTCTTCTGAGGAAATAAACCAAAATATATAAAAGATGGTCCTAATTATTGGAATAACATAAACATATAATTGATGCAATCGTCTTACTGGTTAATGGAATTAATAATTCAGGAAATATATTAGCCTTTGTTGAACTTATAATAACTTAAATATATAATAATGCCTATAATAAATGTATAGCATGCCTAATAATAACTTAAATGTATTCTACAAATAATCTGGCATTTTTAATAGAATCCAATCCAATCGTAACTGCCTTGTAATAAATCTCAGTTATAAAATTTTTATCTTTATTTTCAAGTTACAGTTCTTCCAATGAACAAAATTCGATGGTCCTAAGAAATTTATCATGATATCTTATAGAAAAAGTGATCTAGGTCCTTTATTGCTCTACGTTTTACTTATAGCAAAAGTATTAACAAACACAAAATGGTATATTATCTTTGTTCAATGTTCATTGGGGAATTATGCAAATAAAATATCACCTTTCTCAAAAAAATATGCATAAACAGTAAAAACTTATTTTTGCACAATAATGTTTCATCAAAGTACAAAGGTAATGTCTTTTTTAAATTTAATTGTGCATCTTCAATGATTAAAATTACAAAATGAGTTTGTTTTTTGGTTTCAGGTCATTTATATATCCTAACTCTATATACTTATAAAACACAATTGTTTTAATCTTTGAACTAATTGCCAATAGAAAAAAAAGGAAAGCAGTACTTTGTTACGAATTTTGTATACATTAGTGTAAATAATTTTTATTTGGGTATGTAATGCATTTATATTACTCTATGCTATATTTATTTTGTTAAAATTGTAATATTCACAAGAAACGCCGTCCCTTACGTTATAATGGCGATTCAATAGGAACTTAGTGAAATCTTGGCGAAAGAGCCAAGTTGACATAATTTTTTTTGAGACCAAGGCGACTTTTTTTGGCGAGTTCGAAACCCTCTGGATTTTTCTAAAATTAGTGGAGAAATTCACTAATTTCACGATCTATTACGCAAGCATATTTTTTTCAAAGTTTCCGCCGCGTCAATAAATAGAGCGATACTCGTCGAAACGAGTCAGTCTTGTTTCAACCAGAGATTGGTGATCCTTGTTTTCACTAGCGATTAATAAACTTGCCTTGACCAAGATTAGATAGGCTGTACTTGTGAATGATCTATTACATACGTGTATTTTAAACACTGATAATTGTGTCTGAGTAATGTTCAACCCCACTTTTATATAGAGAAATTTTTTAAGAGAAATTTGTTTGAATATAAGCTGTCCTAAGTCAGCAAGGTTGATAATACTGTAGCATCCATTCTTTTATATTTTAATATTTAACTCTATTATTTCAATTTTTCATATATCCTTTTAAATTCTGTTGTCTGGTTATCTTGCAATTACAATTTTTTTCAGTTTTAATCATGTTAATTCATCTCTGTCTTGTAGAGAAATTTTGATTATATATATATATATATATATATATATATAAAGGATCTCTCTCTAGTTCTTCTCATTTTCTTTCCCTCTCTCTTCTCTCTGAATGTGAAATATTATTTTGAAATAAAATATACTACAGATGGAAATATATATAGGAGTAGTATCCATTATGGTAAATACACGAAGTTAAATGAAAAATTTTCTACTTTTTAACATTAAAGGGTTAACAAATTTAAGTTTTTGTACACAATACAAATGGATATTTCTAAATCAAGAGCTCTTCTTGAGTAGTCGTGGCGGTTTAGTGGTAAAGGTCACGAACTCATTGCCAGCGTGTTGCGGGTTTGAGTCCTAATGCCACTAAAGACACCTATGTAGAGAGATACAGATGCAAGTTAAGTCTATCGTGATTGAAAGTCACCCCATGGCGTGGGGATGTAGTTTAGACAGGAGGGTTCCAGCCCAGGTGACGTCCTCGTCAGTTTAATGAAGTTCAAAAATATGAGGTCTGTCTCCAATAGCCGTCACAATTTTTTTTATCAGACAATAACAAAACTATTTCACATTCATTTTTCTTGGAAGAAATAACTCATCTGTTTTAACTATTCTGTTAAAAAGGTAAAATTCTGGGTTTTTTGTATTAACAGCTTATATCGTTGTTGCCCCTGTCAATGAGTTGAATCTTGATTGCTAAAACATACTGCATTTCCCTGAGCTAATACTAAAGTTGTAATTGCTTCGGCTAATTTGAATTACGTAGAGTCTGTACTTAGAAGATGGCTCAAATATAGAGTGAACGCGAAGGGTTTAATCAAACTCAAAATGAGAATTCTCTTAATTACCTAATATAAGGAGAGCAAGTGTGATTGGGTCTGTAACGTAGACAATCCTGAGACTGGAAAAAAGTCTTTCGTTACAGCAAATTCTAGTTAAACTTCGGAGTAAAAGAGGACTATGTATGATTATTCTCTAAGAATATCAAAATGAAAGAAGAAATGAGGGATATTCCAAGATATTCCATGAATATTGGTAGATTTAATACTGAAGACTACTAAAACTATTGTTGGAATTTATTATAACTAACACACACACATACATAATCTACTTTAATTAACTAACTCTATAATTATTGGAATTTTTGAATAAATTTTGTTCATGAAATTTATTTATAATTGTGATAAGTTTTTTATTTCATTAAAGATAGCTCGTCCCAAAAATATTAACTAGCCTTTAGAATGTGTATTTTTATATTCAAAACACAAATATATACATATATTAAACTTAAAAAGACCCTTCGCAAACAATGGAACAAGCATTTCTATTCTGCTCAAACTAAGCAAGACCTCTCTGACCCACGATATCCACTTCTAATGAATACCATCCTGTGACATTAGAGATATTGAAATCACAAATAGAACTGGCCAAAGAGGGCAGGGAGAGTTAAACGGCTAGTGGCACTTCGATCACTTATCAAGAACTGTGTTCTAATGCAAGATCTGAACAAAATTTAATTTGGTTTACTCCACCTACGCACCAATGGTACACAAAAACATCCTTTGGCTCTCTGCTGCAAATCAAATGTGACCATGGTTCCCAGACTGCTCTGTGTAGACTTAACAAGTAGCCACTTGAAATGTCTTTCCTATGATAGTAGCAGAAAAATCCTCTCCACTTGTAAGAAATGCTGTGACCATCCAGCTTCACCGGATCACTTTCGGAGATGCATGAGATTTAACTGAATATCCGATCCCCTTATTATTACATTAGAACGTCGTTTATCCGAATGAATTGGGACCGGACACCGTTCGGATAACCGAAAACCGAATGCTACCCATGCAGTGTATGATACTGCACACTTTTCAAACATTAAAAATCATCACATGCGGGAAACGTGCTTGAAGGAAAAGCAAAATAGATGCAAAAAATCGTAATTTTACCTTGACTTTGGAAAAATATCACTTATTTTTCGCTATACTATTATACACCTTCGTTTTTCCACTGCAAGGTATCTGATTCTTTTCAGCAGCAATAGTTGAGCAAGACAGAACTCTGATTGTTTTTCGTACCACTCCTTACCTGTCTCTAACGCAGAAAACGCGACAGAATTTGTTGGACCCTTACTACCTTCGCGTTGTTGCTGTTGTTGTCTTTGTCTGCATCCATTTCCTCGTCGACAGGGTCGGATTCTTTTTGCACGGAACTCACTATCTCGTAATTATTTGAAATCCACAGTCTTCTGCATCGCATGCTATCCAGGTTTCTATATCAAGAAAACTCAACAAAAGAGCACGTATACACCCCTTCACAAACTGACCTAATATTCCTCGCAGATGTTTACCAAATCACACAAATGAAATTCCCCCAAATATCCCTCACCTTGGGTTTTCCGGTCACTTTTGGCCTCACAGGAAACAAATGTTTCGCATTGAAGTGTTCTAAAACGTATCCAGACTTTGTTTCGCAAATTTGATGTTTCCGATAATAAACGTTCGGATAAACGACTTTCCACTGTATAAAGTTTTTGGAGGTCAATAACCTTCTGGAAATGATCTGACTTATATCAGATCGTTCGAGGATGAGGAACAACAAGAACAACAACAGAAAAAATGTATTGAAAAAAAATAACCATATATATATTTTTTAAAAAAATTTGTTCTTTTATAGGGAATAATATTTTCCCATTATTCTTAGTTACATTTAAAAGTTTCTTAAAATAAAAAACTATTTCAACCCTCTGCAGCATATTTTTCGATTATCAACTAAATTCATAAATTGATTTTATAACGCAATCACGCACTGCAGCCGGAGGTGCATACTTAGAGCCAACGAACTGGTTCCAAAGAAAACAAGTAGACAACTCAACTACAAGGGAAATGAAGTGCTAAGATTACCTTGGCGCGACAAGACGGAGCAAGTTTCCTAAGCGCGCGTGTTGGATTTACACACAATGTATGTAAAAAAGGTAGAATAGGCTTATGCTAACCACAAATCAAAAATTGTTTTAGCAGCTTGCATCTTTCATAACATTTATTGACGTATTGCAGATTTTGATTCCTAACTCAGTATTTAATACAATCAGAGCTAAATTTTAAAAATATCCGGCTGCGTGACGAAGTTGGTTTGTCACTCTCCTTGTGCTCCGAAATTTGCGGGTTCGACCCCAGCCCAAGTCGGTGGATTTTCATGAGGAAAAAACTCGGCAGCATCCATGTCGTATGATTATTCGACATGTAAAAGATCCTAAGAGAGACTGATACTCTCGGAAAAATTCCGAATACGATTTCCAATCATCAGAGCTCGAGTGCTACTGGCGAGGAAAATGGACGTTAAAATTACTTGCGGCGTTTTGTGTGGAGGGGCCGCACTTAAGAGAGGTACCGGCTTCCGGGGAATGTACTTGATCTGCAACGGTAAAATGTCAATTGTCAGCGCTGGAGGGGTGAATGAAGAGCATATATAAATAATTATGCATCGTCTAGAAAAGATTATGTTTTTAAAGGCTTTCTTTATTCTTTCATAAATTATATTGAGATACATTATATCATTTGACATAATAATTCATATAATATCATCTAATCTTAAAAGGGTTTTTTTTGCGGAACTTGAAGCTTTCAAAATGTGTTATAATTCTTGAACAATTACTTTTTTAGTATTCACTTCAATGCGGAAAATTTAATACTTTGCATTGCAACACGCAGGCATAATAAATGAGATTTTCCAGCATTCTTTATTTTTCATATTTCAATAAACTTAAATCTTATACTTAAGAAATGGGTGGAAAATAATGACATTCCATAATCTGTACACGTTCCTCGTCTTTTAATGTATTTTGAATTCAAAGGTAAAAAATAGCCAACTTAATTAAATTTTTCACTGCTGCGGTTAAAGTTGTTTTACATGTTTTTCCCCCCTTGAGATTCTTTTTTTCACATTCCTTCAATATTGTTCTTAGAAAAAATTATATATGTGTATAGAAAAAAGTAAATTAAAATATCTTATGACAACGTCAGCTTAGTACGTTTATTTATTTGGAAGAGGTAAAGAAGTGCGGATTTCATTTTTTCATAATAGTGCTCTACATCTTAAATGTTAACAACAATAACAGTACATTTAGAAAAGCTCACAATAATTTAATACAAGAGTGGGCAATTATTTTGTCATAAGGGCTACATTGTGGGAGTGGTTGATACCGGAAGGTCACACATTTTTAAAATGATTGCATTCATTATTTAAGTTAAAGGGTATGAATTATACTATAAAAAACTCAATCATTCTAAATTAACTAAAATAGCGGTAATTTTGTTCAATATATTTATTTTGCTAATTTCAATTCTATAGCTGCAAGCACATTAATTTTTAGGGTCAGTTTAATGAAACCAATGTACCCTATCACACTTTTCTACAACTCTTTTGAAATCAAGTGTGAGATTGCTTGTTGATTCTCATCACAGCTTTCAAGATAATGTCAGTCAACGAATCTACATTTATTGGCTCATAAATATTTGATGATCCAAATATTGAGATCATTTTCGGTCTATTTAATTTTTCTGACTGTAGCAAGCCTTAAGAAAAAAAACTCATTGTGAACGGTTATTTGCCCACTCCAGTTTTAATACATTAAATATTTCATGCTAAAAAAATTCTTTATATTGAAATTGAAAAACTCTAAGTATTTTCAAATTTGTACATTATTTATTTCAGATAAAATCAAATATCAAATTTGTTGTTGATCCTCATCCTCCAGAGACTCACGAATTCAGACATGATCCATAATATCGTTGATTCTGAAAAAGATGGGAATCAAAGTAGATATTTTCCCATGAGAGACTCCCATGTGCCAAGGGCCAGGAGAACTTGACCCTTAGCACAAGTGAAAAAAAATATTCTTCCCTCTGAGAATGTTGAACACCTGATGAGACTAATGGAAAGATATTCAAATACAATCTGCTGGTAGTTGTTACACTCGAGGGTTTTATCCAAATAAGGTCTATTACTCAAGTACCAATAATAGGAGAGAGGATTTTAACTCCACCACTCCACCAGTAATTCCAAAAAGTTAAGGTTGGAAGAGGAGGGAGTTGAAAGATTATAGCTCTCTTTTCTACACTCCATAACAAACAACAACAAAAACGACGCACCAAGAACGAGTTGTCCGATAGAGAAAAAAATGGTGGGATGAAAGATTACGTACAGAATAGAAAATGATTAAAATTTCAGAAAAATTGAATGATTTATTTCAGAGTTACATGGTAACAAAATAACGAGCTCAGTGAGATGTTTACCCACCTCTAGCCTGGATGCAAGCTGTCACACGACGTGGCATTGAGTGAAAAAACCCTCTCATGAACACCTGTGGTATTTCTTGCCAAATTTGCTTCAATTTTCGGGCCAGGTCAACATATCATTCCTTGGTACATGCAGTCACTTTCCATTCAAATCTCAGACATGCTCGATTGGAGAGAGATCAGGCGAACTGGCTGGAAAAGGATGTGTTTGACAATCCGTAAAACACACACACACACAGCCCATAGCAACATGTGTCGTATGTGGTCTGGCATTACCTTGCTGAAGAATAAGGCTAGGGTACTGCAAAAAGAACGGTAGCAAAACAGTTCTCAGAATGACGTCAACGTTCCGCTGACTGTGCTGTAAGTGTGCCTCTAATAAAGACCAAAGGGGTTTGGCTGTCAAAAGAAGTGGCATTCCAGATCAGAATCCTGGTTGATGGCCTGTGTGGAGTGCGATAGAGAATGCAGGTTCAGCACGCTGTCCTGGGCGTCTCCAGACACGCCTTCGATGATCTTTAGGACACAGTTGGAAGCGGGATTCGTCTCTAAAAATATACGTCCCTTGTCAGCATTATTCCAGCCTGATCGAGCCAAGAACCACTGTAACCTGGCTCGACAGTGTGCAGGCGTGAGTGACAGGTGACTTAGCGGTTTGTATGAGCTCAAGTTTTGCTCTATCTGTGGTCATGGTGGACACTTGCGTGCGGGTCATACGTCTGACAGATGATAACGATGCATCAGGTGCTATGACAGCTGATCTGACAATCAATATGTCCTCCCGATCTGCTGGGGCTTTAGTTCGACAGCTACCATCATGAAGCTGAAATCTGCCATTGTCGACCCATTGTTGCCAATATCTTTTAATTTCGACCCATATAACGATCGATTCTCCAAATTGCCCAGACTTCCTCTTTCAATCCAATGATATGACCTCTTTCAATTTCTGACAGTTTCTCGTAATTAGCTCGAATCCTGTGGCGAGGCATTTTTTTAGTCATTGAAAGGTATCCTAAATCGGAATGCAACAGAAATGTTGCCATCAGATTGAGAATCGCTGTTTGTAGACACCAGCGGAAGCGCAGTTTCGATGCGCTGTAGCTCTTGCTACTCTTCATTGGGCACCAAATTTTAACCATTTGTATGTTCGATACAAATGTCCTTGTATTTGAAATATCATTACAATCGGGCAACTCCTCCTTGGTGAGGTTTTTTTTTGTTATACAGTAAGTAGTTTGTTATAAAAATACGTCAAAGCTGTATAGGTCAACATGAGGTAGAGTATATACTGAAAAGTAGTATCGGTAGTGTACAGCGAAATAAGTTAAGTGGAAATTGGTTTTACCTTCGAGTGCTTTAATGGGGGAAAATCCCATAATCTAAGTTCTCTCCAGTTGGGATGGAGTCGTCCCACTTAACTTGTTATTAATTCTCATCTGAAAACCGAACGTAAATCTGGGTTATGAAGTTTCAGATTCAATGTTTCATGAGAAGGGGGGGGGGTCAATAAGGATAACGCTACCTGTGACTGGTGACATATTTCACTGCCAACTCTGTAAATCTAGATTGCATTGGCAGAGATGGTTTTAATGATTTCTAATGCTAAATGTCTAATATAGACAATGACATAATCATTCTTGACGATATAGAAAGTGCTAAAATGGATGCTGGCCCTGGAGAGCCAATATGATTGATTTTAGTAGCAGTGTGTGCATGGTTTTACATCACCAGCAAATAAGTTATGGGACTCGATAGACAGGGCAATTTTTTCTTTGTACTTTCATATCATATCATTATATATGAACAGCGTAAAGAAGTCTATAGTTAATGTCAATGAATTATTTGAAGTTGAAATATAACGTTGGAATTTTCCTCTATAAATAAAAAAATTTCGTGATGCTGTAATAAATTTATTAAAAACAACTACATCAGTGCTTCTCAAAGTTTCAATATTTGCGACCCAATATTCAATTATAATTTTCATCGCACCCCCCCCCCTCATACAATAGCAATGTGTTGGCATTCAATAATACTGTACTTTGATCTAAAATTACGATACGACCTTTACCACCCTCGTATATAAACGTCTCACTCAGTCAAAGCGTTAATTTTCCTGGGCGTATATATACGTCTTTTCGAAGTACGATCTTTTCTCTGCACTGTTATCCGTAAAATTATTCCGAAGGCTTTGGAATGCAATGAAAAACCTTGACAATATGTTTGCGAAGTTTTTTAATTATTTCAATGGATTTTCTTCTTTATTTCTTCCTCTTCCCCCCCCCAATACATCACATACGTGCGCCTACGTAGAAAACGGTTGGCATTGGGAAGCGAATCGCGTAACTTTTAATCGGCAGAGGAATTAATTATAAACAGTACAAATTATAAAGATAAGTGCTAATTTTTGTATATAATTTTTTCGGTGACAAGTCCATGGGGGTCACTGGTAATTTTTAAATTTGTTCGTAACTTAGTATTGCTAAATTAATTTTAAAATACATTGTGTAGCACTGATACATTTATAAGTGTAATATATCAGTGTAAATGTGTATTTTACTTTTTTATTATGTTAGAATGTATTTTGTTTGTTTACTTTCAGTAAATTAATAATTCATTTTAAATAATCTTTTGTTTTTGACTTTTCAATATGCTCACGTCCCCCTCGTAGGGGGCGCGAGCATATGTGGGCACGCCTCACAGTTTGAGAAGCGCTGAACTACATAATTAAAGTAAATTACAGTTTTCAATTTGAGCAATGAATATGAAATGTTGGATAATTTGTACAATCGGGTTGCTTCTTTTAGGCAGGCTGGGGAAATCCCCCTAGTTATAAATAAAAAAATGAAAAAAGAAGAGTTCAATAAGCAAAACTTCAAAATATATGAATGACAAAAATTACCAATTGTAGATATAAAAAATATTCGCGCGCGAGCACTATATGAAAATTCATACAAATTTTACGCACAATTAACTTAATAGAGATTAAAATTTTAAAATGATTGTAGCATTTTTTAACTATGCAAAGAATCGATCATGAATAAACCTTCCGCAATTCGCTAACAACAAAGTACAGGAATGAAAGCAATTAATGGCTGGCCCGAATAGGGGTTCATTTCATCTCAGTCGTCAAAGTTATGCACTGCATAGCTGCGGACCGGCAAGACGGTGGATCAAATAAACACCCTGCCAAGTTCAACAGCTTGTCATCGAAACACGTTATAGGTTCACCATGGTATGTCCAATTCTCCTATTACAGAATAGGAGCATACAATACTACCTCCATAGACTACGCTCGTTTAAACATCTTATTCTTGGTGCAACATCTAGACAAAATGTTCCGTTCTACAAACTTACGGATAATGTCTTTTACCGCAGTAATGGACAAGAGTCCTGTCCTTAATATTTCGATACATTGATAAGCAGAGTACTGTGGAAGCATTTCCCTCATTCTGGTAAAAGTATTTTACTATTAATGTGCGTTCTTCCTTGTTTTGCGTCATGTTCAAAGTGAATTGTTTTTTTCGTTCATTCTTATAGCAACATTTTTTCATTAGTAACTCTTTTGCATTAGAGACTTTGAGCTATCTATTGTAAAATTTTTAGCTATTTTTTCCGACTCAAGCTTTGGCTGCTTTATTTGCATAACACACAGTTTAAAATTTATTTGGATCCTTTCAGATAGCTTGAGTTATTGTCTTTTAAGTACCATCACAGAGATTAGCTTTTAACCAACCTGGTATGCATGTATATAAAAGTAGGTGCATGGACATATTAAAAAATGTGCCAAAAGAGCCCAAGCTGGCCTCAGCCTTTTTCAGAGCCTCGTCTCTTTTTGAACTCGGATTCAATAAGATCAAGAACTCAATAATTTTAATCGCCAATTTTATTCCTCAGCAAGTTCTTTAAAAAACTAAAAATTTCAATCTATACGTCAACCGACAACGGTGAAAGGACTGCAATATCCTGTCATGTCCATCGTCCGTGTCTGCAACTAACCCTTCTATCATACGTTAGCTTACAATACTCAAACCATTACAGTTGGTTGCGTCTGTTTGCGCTGGGGATTCGGAACTGTGTGCTATGCACATTTATTTGTTAAAGGCTACCGTTAGTTCGAGTATTTGACATCTTATGTATAATATTACCTTCCTAGAGGAGATACTAAATAATAATCTGTATATAATATACATGTGTTCTCATAGTACACTGGTGTCCAAAAAGTAAGTATAATTGATAATTATGTGAATAAAGAAGGAACTGTAAATCAGAATGGTGGGAAACGGGATATGCGAGAGTAAAATGGTTATAAAATAAGGAAGCAAGTCAAAAGAATGATAATAATTAATTTTATTATCCAAAGTAGCAGTTTGAAAGAAAACTGAGCAGAGCAAGGATTCCCACTTTAAAGAAAAAAGGAAAGAACACATTAAATAAAATACTGATGCTGCAGTTTAATAAGGCGTGCGGTCACCTCTGACAGCCAGGCACCCTGCACAGGGATTTACCATACTTACTATGAGATGATGAATGAGTTGTGGGCTCAAACGGTTCCAAGCTACTTGGAGTTCTGTAACGGAGCTTGGTGGGTGCTAAAGGGCTGAAATTTGTCTCCCGAGCGTATACCATACATGCTCGACAGGATTTAAATCAGGGGAGTTTGCAGGCCACGACATGCGCTGGATGTTTTTCATTTCAAGGAAGTCATCAATCATTACCGCTCGGTGATATAGCGCATCATCATCCATGAATATGAAGTCAGGACCGACAGCGCATCGAAAGAAGTGAACATAAGGCTCAAGAATTTCGTCTCTGTATCTTTGAGAAGTCACAGACCCCGTGTCAAAGAAATGGAGATCTGTGCGGCCGTCCATCATGATGCCTGCCCATACCATTACTCCCCTTGATGGAAAATGATGTCTTTTCATCATGTTTCTTGGTTCAAAACGTGTTCCACGTTCTCTCCATACCGTTACCCACCGAGAATCACTACTCAGACTAAACCGGGACTCGTCACTGAACATCATATTGGCCCACTCTCCCACACTCCAATGTTGATGTTTCAAACTCCAGTTCAAACGAGCGCGTTTATGCGCAGACGAGAGGGGAATGCAAACAGCTGGTCTTCTGACATACATGCCAGCATGATTGAGTCTCCTGTAAACAGTTTGTCTGGAAATTCGTATTTATGTGGCGACTGTGAGTGCCGAACCAGTGCTGTGGCAGTACTGCCCCTCTAAGATTACCAGATATTGGGTCTGGGCGAGGGGTTGTGGCTCTTGGTCGACCAGATACTGGTTGTTAGGTAACATCTCCCGTTCTTTGAAACCTCTGCCATAGTCTTGAGATCACAGACTGGTCCAAATTTAGAATTCGAGACACTTCGGTTTGTGATCGTAATGATTCCAGCATTCCAACGATTCTTCCTTTCGTAAACATGTCCAATTGGCGTCTTTGTGTCATCAATCACCTTTTTTGATAGTTAACAATGTTCCTTCGCACAGAAATTGCACGAAACTTGTCTGAACTGCCTATACTGCGTGAATCGGTTTCTCCGCTTTCCGACGTGCACCGGTGTTTCGCGCAGGACGTAGTCGACTGATAAGTTTTGCATAAACCCAATGTTTCTTCTTCACCCAATTAATATCCGCAAGAAATTTGGAATAATGTTACGAATATTTACTCCATGTTTTTCGCATTTTACGATTTATGCTTAACTTTTGGACACCAGTGTAGATCATGTAGTATATATTTAGTAAATAATATAGAATCACAAGTAAAGATTATTTTTCAATAGGGGACAATGACCTCAAGAAACCTTGAGACATCCCTTGGTATTCCTACAGGCAAATTTAATGAACAGTACCGCCAAGAAGTTGAAATAAATTTTTAAAAGCGAGTTATCAAATGTTGTACTACTTTAATTTTTAAATGGTCGTACATTATTTTTTGTAATAACCTCTTACCTCAAAACCTCTTTTTAGCACCTAAACCTCTTGGTGGCTAAGTATCCTTCCATTTTGATTCACAATATCGTCTCATTATTCTCGTCACATATTCAAACTCTTAACCAAACAGTAGCAAAATGCGGTAGATTTCTTCCACAAAACCATTTGAAGGATTTCAAATTGGTTCGGGGTCAAAGCCATCTTTTAATATAACTATTAATCAACGAGTCTCGTGACATGGATGAAGCAAATATCTTCTTATAGTGGTCGATGAGCGAAAGACTATTAAACGTGAAGGTCCAAACTTGAAGGATATAAGTAAAAAAACCGGTGAATTTTAAAAAAAAATTTTTATAATGATGCTTGTCAGATGCTTGAATAACCATGCTTCAAGTTTTCGAGTATCGTCTCCGAACTCCTTCGGGTTGCTTTCAGTGCCATGTTAACAAATAACTGTGAATCAGTCTTTAAAGATTTAATTCCAAGTGTAGAGAATATTCACGCATATTTTCTCTAAACTAACCATAAAGCAAGATAGGGCAAACTTTTCAGGATACAGCTAGTTCTCCAACTTTTTCAAGGTGTGGCGGTCCACTAGTCTCCACAGTCTATTTGGTATCGGAGTTTCACTAATGTGTTTCTTTTAGTACGCATACCTTAGATCTTAATAAAGATGATCCCCCAAAATATCTTGGCAGTCCACCGGTAGATCGCGATCAACTTAACGCCACCCCTGCCTTAGATGATTCTTTATGATGTTATTTTTATAAGAAGAGGAGCTATGATGCATACAAATAGAGATTTCTATTTAGAAGCTCTGAGGGGAAAATTGAATGGAGTTCTTGAGAATTCCTTGAACTGTGGGAGTAGAGGCCAACAAACAATCACTGAAGCTTATTACAAATCTTACAACAAAATTGACTTATGAGGCAATCCTGAGAAGATTTACATCAGCTTCTCAAAATATCCATATTTGCGACCCAATTAAAATAATAATTTTAATCGTTTTCCCATACAATAACAATATATAGAATCCAATAATAATTCACTTTGATGAAAGATACAATACGACTTTAATTAAAAGCCGTAGAAATGATCAAGGTAAGTATTAAATTTTATACATATTACTTTTAAGTAATATTTACAGTAAGTTACTTGAAATAATATGGGATAAGTATTATGTTACTGTACTTTCCTACTTATTAAACTGGAACAAAAAGAATTTTGATTAAATTAAATATTTATTTCCTTAATCATCCATTTCCAAAAGTAAAAATGTCATTAAGAAATATAGCCTTGTCTCTCTTGCTTTCTATCTTATATCCATCTCATCTGGCATTCTCACGGACATCTACTCAACCTATCGAGCTGAAATTTAAATCTTCATTTGAAAAACTTCACTCTGCAAGATCAGCTCATTGGAGTCACTTGCAATTATTAAACTTATTCTTTATTTAGAACTACTAAATTACTAAATTAATTACCAAAAAAATCGGGCAGTACTGATACAGTGTAACTGTATATTTTATTTTTTACCATGTCAGAATATATTTTGTGTGTGTGTGTGTGTTTTGATTCCTTTCATAAATTAATGATGTTTTTTTTCAATATTTTTATTTTTATTTTCGATATACTCACATATTCCTACGTAGAGTTATCACGTCCTCTACGGGGTGCGCCCATCAGTTTGAGAATCGCCGACGTAGGGTGCATTGAACAAGTTTAGTTGCATAAATGCTTCTTTTAAAAATAAGTAGCATACATGTTTCGTTAGGATTCGGTTATGTAAATCGCTTCAAGTTTGTAAATCTTCTTAAAACACTTTGATAAAAAATGAATAAACTACTAAAGCTTTTAAGGGGTCTCAGGACCCTTAACATATATCTGAGCACTCGAAAAAAATATCCTCTTGAAACCAATGTAACTTAGCAATAAAGCAAAACAATCATTTGAAATTTTTATCACATGATGATCACTTATATTTACATACATTCTCAAATTTCCGGAGAATTTGAGAAAATTTTTTAAAATTTATAAGAAAATAAAAATTGGACAATTTTCAAAATTTGAAAATTAGTATTTTACAGAGCGCAAGATTCTGAAGTACAAAATTGATCAAAATTTACAAAATTAACTTTACTTGGTATAAAAATGTTCACTTTCAAAGTTGTACTATTTTTTAAAAAATTTAGAGAAAAAAATATATTTTTTAAATACAATTACAACGAAAATTTTAAAATTTAAAAAAAAAAAAATAAACTCAAATTCAAATAAAAAAAATTTTATGAAAATTTTCTTTGAATATTAAAGTATAAGTTATGAAGAGCCATATTTTGAACACGTCTATGAAATATCAAATAGATATCATAAATAGTTTCTGAGAATTTCTGCGCGCCACCTAAAATTTGTTGTTTTGAGAAAAATGAAGTTAAAATACGAAAGAGATAGGGATTTTGTTTAAATTTCTCTAGTTATTTCTCAATAACTTCGGAACTTTTTACAGTATCAAACAACATTTTGGTATCAAAATGCTCTGAAATGTTCAGGCTTTAACATATATTTTTTTTCTTCAAAAAATTGAAAAATTTGCAATTTAAGAGTCCTTAGAGGCCTTAATATGTCACAACTATTTATTTAAGTATATATGTATGAAAACAAATAAATGAGAGAAGTATCTCAAAATTTTACAAATAAACATACTGATAAAGCTAATTTGTAACAATATAATTTATGCAACATTTTATATTTTGAATTGAAAACAGAATTCCTGTCTAGAAAGTGTTTAGGAGAGCGTAAAACTAATTAAAGATGCGCAGATTTTCGACATTTCGCATGAATGCACTCTTATATTTTACTAAGCTTGTAGAAAATTTTATCATCTGTGTTTGATTTACGGATAACTCTATCGTCATTAAATATTTTGAATAACGATTCAAAATATTCTAAAGCTCAACCGAAGCAAATTCAACAATACTTCTATTTGAATTTAGTTTAGATAACGACGAGTTTGTGAATCTCAAAAGATCAATGAAACGACAACCTGGCTACTGAATCAAATGTTTCCCCTCTCATTAATGATTTCATCTGACTTAGCATAAAAGGTAGAACTTTACAATATTTCAATTGTATCCCATATAATATTGTGTAGCCATTCACAAGACAGACAAAACTACAGGTTTGAGGAATTCAGTTCCAAGAGCTTCCTTGAAATGAATTTGCATTCACTCGGTTGTGTTCATAAACGGAGTTCTATTATGATATCGCTTAGAAATTACAAATAATTTACATGAAAATTTCTAATTAATAATATTATGTATGAATTGTATAGTATTAACTTCAATACTCTGAGATTCTTAGAGAACTTACCTTTAAATCTAGGAAAAGTTTTACCAACACCTATGCGCTCCAAATTGTCCGCGCAACGCCGAGTTAAAGGTAAAGAAAAGAAACCTGTCTAAAAGTGAATAGAAGTATAATAAATTTCTTAAAGGGAAAAATATACTGACATTAATATGAAATCACACCCACTCCCGGAATATCTGATATTGAGAGAAAAGGAGAGATTCTTATAGAAAAGATTTATAAACTCGAGAAAGTCCATTCAACACCGGGCCATCCAGATAATTAATAATGTTACGCACCTGTATGTTATTAACTTCAATACTCTGTAAGATCTTTAGAGTACTTACCTTAACATCTAGGAGAAGGCTGACAAAGCACCTGTAAATATTGTGTGAATTCAATATACTTGTATAGTGCTTCAGCTTTATTAAATCTGAAACAAAATGGTTTTAAATAGATCTTATAAATATATTTTACAGGCATAATCGAAAATGTCGAAAATAACAAATAAATTTTTAACAACTTCATAATATGAGCAAGTATAATTAATGATAGAAATAGAATAAAATTATGAAAATGATTATACAAACATTGATAACAATATTTTTAATACAGTATATTTCGAGTCCTACAAAACCACACATCATATAATTATCAATTCATATAATACTGTTTAATTCGATAGCTCTAACACGTAAGTGGACTGAAGAGTCTCTTACACATATTGTTCATGACACACAATCACGACACAGTTTCTTGTGGACTTGCGTTTATTAATTTCTCATAACTTCTGTACATTTACATTGGAGTTGCAGGGCATGCGCAGTTCAGGCTGCGCAATTGGGATTGCGCAGACACAGTTTATACATACATTACTACAGACACAACAACACACTCTACTCTCTTAATTACACAGATAGCGCTTCGTATGCCGTGAACTAACATACCGCCCCACATTGCACTGGTTACACCATGCAATCACTGTATTAATAATTAACACAAAATATATCTAAATTGTTCATCACTTAAATTCCACAAAAGACACTTAAAGAAATGCACTACATTGAAAATAAAATAATAAAAAAACAATTCACTTAAATTGATTAAAACACATAAAAAAAATAAATTTTCTACAAAGATTGCGACCATTGAGAGGCCAAAATTTTTCGCGAACATAATTCAAAAGTGAAAAAGCACCAACATGAAGTATTTGTTATGCAAATATTCAATTATCATACATGACAGTTTATGGATTTTAGGCAAAATAATTTGATGTTTTTGATTAAAAGGAAAATTTGTATTATC